>CANXYI010685011.1:0-11751 GCA_948208565.1 Hura crepitans
GATTTTTAATTTTTTTTGTTACACCAATAGATATTTTTTGAATATTTGAGGGCCAAATAAAGATACAATTTTAATATATTGATTTTTAATATATATTTTTATATAAAATTTGAAAGCTTAGAGACGGTTATATAATTTATATGAAGTTTAGGGACCAAAGTTTAAGGCTCGTGAAATCGGTTAATCACAAATTCAAATTGAATTCAAGTACAAAAATGTGGTTAAACAGTACAATTAGATTTAGATTTATTTTTAATTCTTAAATTTATAGTTAATAGATTTGGGTTTGATTTTATTTTATGGTTAATGATTAATCATTCTTATTTGTAATTTTAATATATATTAATTATTATGTGGAATTTTATCCTTAATTTTATGAAATTACGATCCTAAAATTACCATCCTAACCTGAGTGTATATGAGGTAATTTTTTTTTTTAAAACTTAATAGTTGAATTCATGATAAATTATTATTTGTAAGTTTTTTATGGTTAATTAAAATTTAATGATTAATTGATCAAATTAATGATTCACAAATTAACGATTAATTAATTACTGATAAACTGATTACGGCTTTTAATTTGGAAAAATCAATCAATATGCATTAGATTTACCCCTCGGCTCTTGGTCCTAGAGGTGTCCTCTCTAATCTCTTCCCCCACAAACTATAGTCTTCATCTAATGAATTACTATTTGAAAAAAAAAAAACATAAAGAAATTCTTTTCTCACTACCCGACATTTCTTAGGATTTCATTCATTGATACCCTCTATCTTCCCTACTTTGTTTCCTTCTTCTTTACAGTTTACGCCATCTCTGGTCCTGCCTTGTATAACCGTGACACCCTTCTTCTTCCTCCTCATTTTCATTTTTCTATCTTTTCTTTTCACGTATGCTTACCTAATCGTGTTCGTTAACCTTTTGTCTTTACTTTAAGCATTTTCTCTGCGTTTCTATGTTGGTAACTTTTTCTTATGTGATTGATTCCACTAATCATACACAACATGAATCATGAAATCATACATAAAACTTCATCTTTTATATCTTAATTACTATAATAATAAAGATAAAAAAAATCACAATTAAAAGGTTAATCATTGTTAAGCATGCAATAGATTTAACATTTGTGCAGTACTACAACATGGTACATGAATTTTGGGGTTGAATAATTAGGAAAATTGATAAAGATTATTCAAGTAAATGATTATCCAATTTAAGTAAAATGAAGGGCAACATAGGATTAACCAAATGAAGTAAAATGAAAGGCAACATAGGATTAACCAAAAATAAATATGTATAGGATGTTAGACTTAAAGAAAGACAGAAAATTTCTTGTTTAGAAAAATTAATGGAGCGCACCCACTTGTGTTCGTCAGAAAAACCCTAAAAATCTACCATGATTGTTAAAGAGGCTCTTCAATCATGGCGTGGTAGATTCACCTCTAAATGTTGGGACCAATGCACATGTGGAGTCTCTATCCAATGCTTCCCATGCAATTAAACAATTTTCTTTTATTTTTAATTTTTATTTTATATTGGCATTTGATAAGGACAATTTGTGTCATGATTTGATCATTATACGTCACTAAATATATAATATTGAATAAAAAATAATAATAGTTTTTATTTTTAACTCTACAATATTGATTGATAACGAATGATACAAATAATGTATCGAATGAATATTCAATAAATTTTACTTATTTTAATGTATAGGTTTTAATCATGTTGAATAAGAAGTAAGTGAAAAAGATAACAAAGGCAAGAATAATGCTAACAAAGTTACCTCATAAACAATAGCAAAAACAGTAAATCAATTGTTCAAACGTTTTCCACTTAGTTGGTTTTTTTAAGAAATAAAAACAAAGCACGCACAATCAATGTTTTGAAGTTTATCTTTCTTTCCTTCCTTTTCATAATATAGATAACATTATTAAGTAAAAACAAAGCAACTCCAAGTTTCGTGCTCTCTGTCTTTCATTACATGAGACAAATGTAGACTACTGTGAAAACCCTAACTCTGTTTTTGTTAGGAAATCAAACATAATTCCAAAATTAAGTTTTCAAAGTTAGAGTGTTTATTAAGTTATTAAATGCATTCAATATCATACGCAACCAACTAGAGACTAGTGAAAAAAAAACAAATAAACACATATTTTTCAAGTGAAAAAGAGCATCGTATATATATATTTTTTTATGAGATTTCAAAATCCAGTTTTAATTACATACGAGGCAAAACTCTTCTGATTTTTATCTTATTTTTTTATTTATAAAATTCAAATTCGAAATCTTATTTAAAGAAAATAAATATTGAATTATTTGAACTAATCAAGACTTGATAGAACAATATATTATTTAGTTATAAAATAAGAGCAGTATATTTTAAATGGTATCAAAGTCTATTTTTCTTTATGCACTAAAATAATAAAAATATATTTTTCTTTATTTCAGACTAAGCATTTCATTACTATAATAATTGATTTGGTTCGAATAGAATATGTTAAAGTCTATAAACTTGTAGATACTAACCATTGAATCAAATACAAACGTATATACACATATACATATACAACCATTTGTTTCCATATCAGAAAATCTAAAAATAAATTAGATCTTGAGGTTGGTTAGAGGTTCCTAATAATAATAAAAATGATGATACGTGTAACAAACCAAGATTACTCACAGCATTAGCTCACTATTGGTTGGCTAAGTTAGACCCAATTAGGGGTAGACCAGAAGACGACAAAAAGCATAAAATCAGATTGAGTTGGGAAACCTACTACCTAGTTCTTTAAACAATTAATTAACAGATATTTTACATATTTATAAGATCCCTTCTTCCATAATTACGTGCCAGCATGTCGAACACACACCGTTTGGCTAATCAATTATTACCAACACAATCTTATTTCTTCTATTTCCTTGTCTTTTCTATTGGCTCTATTCCTCTATGATGAATTGTAAAGAGAGAGATATCTTCCAGAATAACGACGAATAATATATGTACATATGCTCCTCATATCTTTTTATGTTCTCTCCCTCGAAGCCATGCATTTATATGCACATATGGTAAATACGACAGTTTTTAATTGATTGACTTATTTTATGAACTTAATTTAGGACGTATTTTCTATTTGTTATAATATTTTAGAAGGATAGGACGTGCATTTGCCACGTAAGAAAGAATCCAAAAGCTATCTATTTGAGCTAATTCAATTGAATTTTAGTGTAGTCTTGTATTTATACGATTTTTTTTTTTATTTTGAAAATGACATTAGTGGAATTCTTTTTGCAATTTGATTCTTGTTGTTTTATACCACAATTTGAATTTTTTCGAATCTTTGAATGTGAAATGACATGGGTGTAAATGCATAAAGTAATGAATTAAATAATCAATTAATTATCATGAATTGTATTAAAGGATACATAGACATCTAATTCAATAAATAATGAAGGTAAAAGGATTTTATTCTATCACATGAACCACACTTGTCGATAGCAAACTCTCTCTCTCTCTCTCTCTTTCTAATGCAAACACATCACTACTCAATACTGAAGTTATCATCGATATTATGAAATTAGGAAGCTAAACTTTCAATTAAAAGGTAATTAAAGAAATGAGTATTTTTTGGAATGCATGGTGTATTAAGTATGCACATGTTACGAATTATTTGATGAAACAGTACCGTTTAGTCTAGTGATCAAGGATGCATGTGTACTCATTGCACCATGCATCCAATCATGGCTCTTAAGAAAAGTTATACTTGTTACTATGTAACTTTTAATTTAATGGTATAAATTTTGTTTTAAAAGTTATGATTTTGAGTTTAACTTACTACTTATTACTACATAAATATATGATCGAGGATACGTCGATTTTTTTTGTTTAATTTAGGATCTTCAGTTCTAAAGCTTATGGATTTTGTAATATTTATTCTTTTAAAACTGTTGCGAAGAACTAATTTTTTTTTTTTTTCATATGGCAAACTTGGTGTCTGAAGAAATTCATGTATCAAGCCAATCTTTGGTTTAGGGGAAGAAATTTCCAAAAAGGAAAATAGAGGAAGTATAGGCAAAATAACATCCTCCACGCATCAAGGGTTTTTATGATATTCTCAACTCGAATAAAATAACCTCTTTCCTTTCAATTAAGGCATTGATTCTATTTTGCCACCTTTCGACACTAAGCCCACTTGTATGTGCTAAAGCCCATTAAAACGCAGCATCTTTCTTTCATGAAATAACCCAGGGAGGCTTAACCCCACGTAAGTTGTCACTCTGGGGGCATCCTCAGGCTAAAATTAATCTCAATGTGCAGTAGGAGGTCTCAAGTTTAAGGTTTCGCTCTCGCTTCTAAGTTATTAAGAATTCATTCCGAACATAGGATATCATACTATAAGTTGTTTTAAAAATTCAAATCTTTACTATATCCAAATTATTCTCTCCAATGCTTGAAAAAAAAAAAAGAAAAGGTAAATTATTATAAATCCTCCGATGGTGCATGGAACTTGAATTCTGAAAACTGAGCCACTGATCATCCAAAGACTAAGTTTTGGACCCCTCACAACAGAAATGAACCTTCGAAAAGTTGCCAGCTCTTGGTTGCTTTTAACTCAAGATTGTAGACATTGATAATGTTACCGGTGCCACTAGGCGAGCCCCGTCATTATATTAATCCATATTAATTAATTCATGACGGTCTCCAACTTCCACTATTCACTTAATTACATTAATTTATTATCAATTTAATAGCGAATATACAAATAGCAAAATAAAATTTAAATCTATGAATCAATTTTGTATTTTTTTTTCCATCTCAAACCTTATGGTTATGCATATACTATTTTTATTAGACAAATGGAATGCTTGAAAAATATACACAAATACTTGCCCAATTCTCATGATTTGGGATGAAATTTGTATAATTATAATAGAATTTTCTTGTCTTAACTTAATTCATAATGAATCAATTCAATAGACTGCATACAGAAAATACATATATGTATGTATGCAATTAGTTGGACCACCATAATGATACAAATTTTTCCTAATAAATAATATGTCAATGATAGTTGGCTAGGAATTTATTCAACGGATTTTTTTTAAAAAAGGAATTTAATAATGGATGATAGCAACTAGGCAAGATCTGAAAATAATATGAAATTTGAGAATGCTCTCAGCCATTGTTTGAATTTGGATGGTTCGAACAACTCAAAACCATGGCATTTCCCCTCCATAAAATGACTTGCCACTTGTATATCCCTGTTCCCTAGCATCTTAAAGAATTGAACTTGACGATCCACTAGAGGATCTTGGTCAGCCCAACCAACGAAGATCCTCCACCCTAATTTCCTTATCTTGACCAAACCACCATTCTCCACCGTTGGATCACAATACTCATGCTGACGGTCAGCGCCAAGCGGCAAAGCCAACTCCCACATCAGATCATTAACACATAGTGGTAAAATAGGATCGTTGACCAGCCTCACCTCCGACTCCGTCCTTTTTGACCCACCGAAGAAGGGTTGATGTAATATCAGCCCTCTGATCTTTAAAGGTGGTAGGTCATCCACCTTCTCGGCCACCGTGGAAATAAACAATGAGAGGAAGCTTGGAAGAATGATCCAGTGCTTTCTGAGGTAGATATAACCGAGTCCATGTGTTGTTTGATTGGTTGATGGTGATATCTTTGGTGAGAATCGGAGTAGAGTGATCAGGTCTAGGTGAAATATTTGGAATTTCCGGTAAGCGAGTAATCTTGCCGTCGTAGCTGGGGATTATACGGAGGTGTTTGTAGGGATCAACGGCGGAACTCAACGACGGAGTTTGAGTTGACATAATGGCTCCTTTCTTATGGCTTATGGCTTTTTCAGTCGACAACCACACTATCAACACCCAACACTGTTATGTAACGTAACACAAGGGACGGGGAGTCGGTGAAAAATGCCTCTTTCTTACTTTTGACTTTTGGCTTTATGACTTTATATGAGAATCTTTTTGTAAAAAAAAAAAAACAAATATGAGAATAATTATATAAAAGATAACGATTGACATATAATAGATTCAGTTTGCCATTAAATGGAAAGAATCGAAAATAAAATTTTTAAATTTTATTATCGAATTAAATAAATTAATATTTATATAAAATCGAATTGTAAAAATATAATTAATTGAATTTATATTTTATTTATTTTTATATATAAAAATTATAAAATGATATCATTTTAAAAAATTAAATTAATTTAATTTTTAATTTTTATTCTTAAAAAATCAAATCAAATTAAATTAAATAAATTAAATTTAAATTTAAAAATTAAATAAAAAATTAAATTATTAATTATTCGGTTCTATTTTCGATTTCAATTTAATTTTTCAGGGCATGTAATTTAAAGTAAAGATATTTGAAAGGATGAAGACTGGGTATCGTGAAACTATTGGATGTTCAACTACCCCCATTTGATATTTAGTATTTAGATAAGCCAATAAATTATATTTTTTTTTATCTCACTTTATAAAAATTAGATATGCATGCATATTTAATCGAAATTTATTTAAACTTTGAATAAGAGTTAATTTTTTATTCAACGATATTTAAATTTGGATACATAAATACAAATAATGATATATTTTTTTTTAAATTTGGATTTCTTCTAAAAAAAAGACACTTAAAATAATCAAAATTGAATCATTTCTAAAGTATGATAATCATGAAAATTTGCTTCTTTAAAAACTGGAGGAATTTCCGATTTAAAAGCCACCATAGGTGTCACGAATGAAGATACTCTAGTACGAGAAGTTCTTGCCATTTCTAGTAATTGGTAGAATAAAATTATAACATAATATCAATTTTTAATTGTATTACAAGTTAATGGTTCTTTCTTTTATGCCAATAACTGGATTTAACTTAAACAAAATTTGAGGTGGGTGTTATAATGGGCTGAATATATACTCTATTTAAAATTATTAATAAGAAAACAATATATACTATAAATAAATATAAAAATTTGAATAAAAATATTTTAAAATAACAATAATTTTATAATTTTGTTATTAAAAAATTCTTAAAATTCTATAGAAAAAGATTTTAGAGTTAAACATAACTTTTAGTTTTAAAGTTAAATTAAAATTACAATTGACATATTTATACAGTATAAATATGTCCTTTCCTTATTTTATAAATTGTGTGTTAATTAATTTTTAATTTTTTTTATTTGAGAATTTATTTTCTAGAATTTTAAAGTATTTGTCTATCCATTACATTAATATATGATTTACTATATAAGTTACATAATTTTTTATCATTTTTCAGTTTTATTAATTTTTACTCTAAAAGATATTTTATTCTTATAAAAGTATATTTAATAGCATTATAATTTTTTAATCATTTATTGAATGTTTTTATAAAAATAATGAATTACATTCCATGTACATGCATAATTTACTAATATTATTAAAAATTGTGAAAGAAGTACTTGATGTAATACAAAATAATAACCTATGTAGGCCTTTAATTTATAAAAGAGGAGAAGAATCAAATGAAATTTTTATATAATTTTAAATTTGTGCTTATTCATCAACTTCCGTTGTCAAAGAGATTTATATTAAAAAAAATGAGATTTATACTGAGAAAAGCATTTCTTTTAATGCAAGTTAAATTCGAAACTCTTTATATTCAACTAAGAATTGTTATTATGATTTATATTACTCTTTTATTTTAATCCTTTTTCTTGGTTACATATATATGACTTGGGAATCCATTCAAAAAATGGGACATATATGAAACCCTTCCCTTTGCTTTGGCTAACACAATCATGTTGTTCAGTTTTTCTTATTTCTAGAGGGTCTTCCCGAAAAATTATTAATACCTAAAACTGTGGTGGAAACATAATTATTTCAGTCCTTAACTTAGTTGAGCAACTGGTCCAAATGATTACACATAAAAAGAACAATTCAATTACTACGAAATTGGATTCCAGGCCAGATGCCCAATATTTTTTTTATTTCTTTTGGATCTCATTTTCGATATAAAGCGACGTAAATAATAATAACAATAATAATATTGCTTTATTTCTACTCAGCCGGCGAAGAAAAAATAAAATCTTTGACGACTTTTAGCAGAGTGCTGGCCTTGTCAGGCTCCTTGAGCTCAACAACATGATAGCCTCCCTCGCTAAATTGGCCGACAACTTGTACGCATTTTGAGGTCAACATTTCCACAAACTTAATCTGACGGTCGATCAATGGGTCTCCATCACACCCAGTTATCAACACCCTCCATTTCAGCAATCCGATTTGCTCCCACATCTTGGACCCACCGTTCGCCGTTGGATTACAATACTCATGATCACGGTCGACCCCAACTGGCAACGCCAAATCCCACATGAGATCGCTCGCACTCTGCGGTAAATGAGCGTCGTTGACTAACCTCTGCTCTGATTCCGTCCTTTGGATCCCACCAATGAATGGTTGGTGCAATATCAGCCCTCTGATCTTCAGCGGCTCAAGAAAGTGAACTCCTTGACTGACACCCAGAGCCGCATGGCAGGCTATGTTAGCTCCCGCGCTGCTGCCCATGACGAAACATCTATTGTAATCGGCTTTTTCTCTCAGCCAGTCTATCTGGTTGTTCTTGATCCAGTTGAAAACCTCCACCGCATCATCATACGCCGCTGGTAGACGGTGCTCCGGAGCAAGGCGGTAGTCAACGGAGACAACGACAGAGACGATTTCAGCAGCCATTTCAGAGCAGAAGTCATGAAATACAGTTGAGGCTGCACTGCAGTTGATGAACCCTCCGCCATGGAAATACACAATGAGAGGGAGCTTTCTGGTCAAAGAAGGATCAAGTAGTGCTAGGCGGGGTAAAAAGACACGAACCCATGTTTTCTTAGCTTCGTTGATGTGTATATCTTGGGAGAGAACCCGGTTGGGAAGTTTCGGATCGGGCGAGGGTGAGGAATTTGGGTATCTGTTGGGGTCTCGGATTATTGTGCCATCGGGTTTAAGGACAATTTGGAGATATTTGTAGGGATCGATGGTGCAATTTGAAGATGGATTTTGATCTGATGACATTCTTGGACTCTGGCTCTCTGTTTATGATTTTAGACGAGGGGATATGAAGATGGATAGTCACTCGTGAATTTATGGTCTTTCTTTTCTTAATAGGGTAGTCTTACTCTTAATTGTTAATATATCATAAAGTCTATTTTGGAACCACTTACTCCCACCAAATGAGGAAATTAATCAGATTCCACTATGGCGCAGGGAAAAAAATAATTTTATTTTTAGTTAAAAAAATGAAAGCAGTGGACAATTCTTTTATTTATTTTTTTATTTAGCTACAATGTCATTGTTAGGTGGAAGATGATGACATAAAATCTTTCAAAACTCGGAACAACAACTCAGCTTTGGCCAGATCCATCATCTCCATACTATGACAACCCTCGCCATAGTGGGCCACTGTCTTCACGCCCTTCTCCTTTAATCTTTCGGCTAATTCAACCTGGCGGTCTATCAACGGATCTCCGTAACAACCAGCCACAAGGACCTGCAAACCCGTTTCCCGGATAAGTTTATCTGTATTCGGCCCGAAGTCAGTCATAGGATTACAATACTCGTGATCCCTGTCTGCGCCGACCGGCAAAGACAATTCCCACATGAGATCATTTCCCGGCAACGGCAAAGTAGGATCTTTAGCCATTTTCAGCTCCGATCCAGTTCTTTCCGACCCGCCAAAATATGGATGGTGAAGTAACAAGCCCTTTATCTTCAATGGCTCCAACTTGTCACCTGATTCGCATGCTCGCAGCCCTACATGATAAGCTATATTTCCACCTGCGCTTGTGCCCATAAGAAAACAGCTCGATAAATCAGCAAACTCTCTTATCCAATCCTCTTCGTTGGATTTGATACACTGCAAAGCTTCAAAAGAGTCGAAATAAGCCGCCGGAAGTCGGTGTTCCGGAGCGGGACGGTAGTCAACCGAGGCAACAATCGCATTAACCTGCTGAGACAAAAGCAAGCAAAAATCATGCACAACACTTGAAGCTGCACTCAAGAAAATGAAGCCGCCGCCGTGATAGTAAACTATGAGAGGGAGCCGCCGCTTATCGGTGGTTGACGAAGCGTCAAGTGCGTGGCGTGGAAGATATATTCGAAGCCAAGTTTTTTTATAAGAGTTAATGGGAACGTCCTTGGTTAAGACAGGGGAAGATGACGAATCTGGATCTGGTGAAGCAGGAACAGTTGGAAGATGAATAAGACGAGTGTAGGTTCCATCTGGGTTCGAAACAATCAATGGTTTATAATCAGTTTCAGAGGAAAGAGTTGAGGTGGTTTGGTTCCCCGGCATTTTCAATGGGTTGATGGAACAGCCCGGGGGTAGAGCCACCATTTAAATAGTGAAGGCTGCGGGCCAGAAGACATTTTAAAAAATTTTAGGGGCATTTTCGTTGTGCAGAATTTTTGTTTTATGCCCATAAAGCCTTGAACTAAACTTTGTTTTTCCAATTTGGCCCAGTAATAGCAAAAACTTGCCGCAAAACCCTTTAAACTTTGCTTAAGAAAAGTACAATTATAATTAAGTATTTACCACGGAATTATTTAGTTAAATATCACATAAGTTATTAATTAACTACTATTAAAATACTATTTATCACTTAATTGTATGTCACATAAAATAAAATAAAATACTACAAAATCAGAAATTTAAAAATAAAAAAAAAATAATGCTCATCCAGTCATCCTTCTATAGAGGAAGGGCAATATAATGATAAATTATATATTTGTGGCATAATTTGCACATTTTGTCCCCCAACTTAACACCTTATAACTAGTTGGTCTCTCACTTTCAAATCGTCCCCAAAAAGCATTAAAACTATCTATTTGTTACCTATAAAGCCCTTGAAGCTGGTTGCAAGTTAAAATATGTTGATATAGAGACGACGTCAGCAATATCGTGACATGTGGGACATTAGTTGGCAAAATAAATTTCGAGGCTTGACTTCGTGGAACATTAGCGGCTCTTTCTTCCTCCTAAAATTGAATGGTCCCTAAAAGAAAATCTTCCTTCTTCGCCTTTCATCTTCTAGAAACCAAAACACACTCGAATTTGAAAGTAAAAAATGGGTGGAAATATCAAATAAAGAGAAGGGAAAAAGTGTGAATCAAACCCTAGTTACTAAAGCGATGGAAGTTCTTTGAAATCAGGACGATCTCTGAAGCATTCAACAGACTGGCTTTATTTCGGTGTTAAGTGGCTTTATTTCGCTAGGTAAGAATCCATAGTTGATGCAAAGAGATTTTTTCTCCTTCTTCCTCACTGTAATTGAAAAAGTATATATAAAGTAATGGTAGTTACTGTTATTTATTCCAAAAAGTTGAAATTTTTTGCTTCTCATATTTCCCGTGCTTGCTTTTGAGAATAATAGATAGAATATTTTCCTTTACAAAATGAAAGTGATTGTTGAAGATGGACCACACCGAAGAATCCAATTCTTTGTCAGCAGACAATGAAAGTGAGGGATCCAGTTTTGTCGCATTCAAATGTATCAGCCCCATTAGTTAGTTATTCATACTTAACTAGATTTTGTACACTTGACCTAGGTGGCAATCTGAATAAAATATGGCATAATTGCAAGTTGGCTTCTTAGGGAAATTTTTTTATTTGTGTTGTTGACTTAATCGTGCATGTTATTCATATGTCTGGTTGGCTTTTTTTTTTATTCATATGTCATTATCTTTGTTGTCATTTT
>CANXYI010685083.1:0-12915 GCA_948208565.1 Hura crepitans
TTCACATCCCTTTCAAATAAGTCTCCTGGCTATTGTAGCAGAAATAACATTATGCAGGGAGTCTCTATTACCCATAACAATCACCTCTAGCCCATCTAAGGTTTGAAGTCTCAACCTTTTCTTCTTATAATCGATAACTACTCAGTGCTCTAATAGCCAGTCCATATCCAGTATAATGTCAAACTCATGGAAGGATAACTCTATTAGATCTATAAGGAAGGTTTGATCATAAATCATCAGAGGATAGTGTCGATAAATAGTACTCACTGCCACACTTTGACCTATAGGGTTGTTTAATTGAATATCTATATCTATGAGTTTTGGTTTAAGGCTTCTATCTCTAGCTTGTGTGGTGTATATGTATGAGTGTGTGGATTCAAGATTTATCAAAGCTAGTATAGAAACATCAAGTAAAAGGAAAGTACTAATTATGACATCTAAAGCCTTCGCTTCTTCTCGAGCACGAATAGCGTACTACCATGCTAGAGTTCTCGCTTCAGCTCTGCCCCTCAGGCTAGTAGTAGCCTTCTCCTATCTTAGTTGCCTCGAAGGTCTACTAGTTGTAGCTGCAACTGAGGCTTATGACTGTATAACTTCTGCCTACCTCTAAGGGCACTCTCTCTAGTAATGGTCTCGAGCTCCACAAGTAAAGCATTCACCCCTCTTGTACTACCAACACTGGCCCTAATGCTTCCTGTGACAGCTTCCACAAGTAAGTGGTGCACTCCTAGAAGTGGATATGGGTACACTAGAAGCCTGCTATGATAGAGGTGGTTGAGGTTTACAAGAATACCCCTAACTAGTGCTCTGTGAAAGGGCCTACCTCTGTGACTGCTGGCTCTACTAGCCCAGTTACTGCTAACCTTGCTGAAAGTCCCTTGCCTTTTTGCTCCCACCTATAGCTAAATTTGTTTGGCTTGCTATAAAAGGTCTTTTCCTCTAAAATAATTCCCTCTTTTCCTACAAAATTTCTTCTATATCGTAGGCTACTGTAACTAACTCAAAAAAATCTCAGATCTTTAGGGTCGAGATCTATATTCTTATCTCCACATTGAGGCCTTTTTCGAACCTCTTGCACTTTTCCTTATCATCTGGTAAGAACTCAATTGCATACTATCTTAGACAGTCAAATTCTTTCTCGTACTATGAAATTGACCTCCTAGCTTGCTTTAGATAAAAAAACTCCTATCTCTTCTTATCTTTGTAGGAGTCAAAGATATACTACTTCTTGAACTCCTTCTAAAAGAAGTCCCAAGTCAACTCAGTGGCGGTCTTCCTCCTTTTCAGTCTATCCCACCAATGATAGGCTTCCTCTTACAACAAAGATGTGGAGCACTTTATGTACTCCTCTTTAAAACACTCTAACTGCTCTAGTATTTTAGTGGTTCATTCCAACCAATACTCAGCCTTTATTGCATCATCCTCACTTGAGCCTAAGAAATCCACAACCCTCATCTTCTTGACCCTCTTTAAACACATCTTCTATGGGACTGGTGGAGTTGGTGGAGGTGGAGGAGCAACAACCATTGGAATTGGAGCTGGGGTTGCAGTATGTCTCAGCAAATTTACAATTTGTTGCAGCAACGTAGGTGAGGCCTGTGCTTAAGGCTGAGGCTAAGGCTGAGGTGGCGGCTAGTAGGCAATATCACTTGGCTCTAAAGTGGCTACGTTCACCTCTAGTCCATGTATAATGGTAGGTGCATGGCTAGCCACCTCTTCCCCTCTCTTGAGTGGGGTCTGCTCACTTATTGTACTACACTGTATTAGAAATAATCATCAACATCAAACAGTGTAGCTTGACTCAAAACAACTCCCTAGACTCATGCACTTATGTATAAAATGCCTATGAACACCAAAACCTTCTTTGATACTACTAAATGTAACACCCCCTACCCATTTCTACCTTAAATAGGTAAGGTGTGCTACTTCCCGCTGAGGTTACCCATCCTTAGATTTTCCTAGGGGCATTTCATTTAACTTTTACCTAAGTTTGACTAACCTTGACCAAACCTACCCTTACTCCATTTTTTATTATTTATCCCCTTGCTACTGCTTATTTTAGTTTGTTAAAACTCCAATTTGACTTTACCAGACAATTATAGAAAATCAAGCAGCATAACAGCTACCTCGGTGAATAACACCAAATTAACCTATGGAGAAAAACACTTCTAATTTCATTTTTCAATCGCATCCCCCTTCTGGACCCTTTGGTCCTCTAGATCACAACAAACATTAGCAATATACACAAGTCCTAGATCACAAAGTTTTAGACCCATTAGTATACAATTATACACAAGTAGGTTTATATTAACATGCAAAACTATACATGCGTATTAGTTTATTAGTCGTAGTCATACAGACAACCCATAACCCATAATATTTCTGTATACATGAGTGCATCTCTATAAAACTCAAAAAGAAAAACCAAAAGGGCACTAAAGACACAACATTAACTTCACTGATGTTGTATGGTGCATACCATTGCTCTATCTACTACCTGCGCATCGAAACACCGATACGCTGAGTATAAAACTCAGTGCTGGAACAAGTTAGATATAATATGTCCATCATGCATACAAGCAACATGTAACATTCAATATATATAATATTCACCCTTACTTTTCTAAAACTAGTGCATTATTATGTTCTATTATTCATTTATGACCTAGTCCAGTTTATTACTATTACTGGCTCATGATAGACAGACAACTCTTTAAAACACTAGATAGTGGGAACTATCCTGTGTAGTGGCCCACTTTTAGGACCTAAGTAGTTGCACCTACCTCATTCGATAGCAAGGATCAGTTTGTAGACTCCCAATACCGGACTAACATATAGCAAGTATCAGTCTATGGACCTCCTAATATCTGCAATTCACATCACATGTATCTCAGGTAGATTGTAAGGATCAGTCCCATGGGACCTCTCAATATCCACAAATATATAAATTGGTAGTAGGGATCTACCCAAGTGGACCTCCCAATACCCTACAGTGCAGGGTTCATGTCAGAACCTCAGTGGCTACACTCGCCACAACAAACAAACAATAGTGACCTTAGAAGGACCAAGTTGCCTAGCAGTTATTAACTCCCTAGTTAACCAGTCAACCTATCTAATAGGTGTCTAATTAATGGGCTAATGACTAATTTTGACTGTAACTCTTAATATTATTGATTCCTAAGTCCAATTTTACCATTAGGTTACGTGTTAAGACAAAATGCACATAAAATATCATAACTTTACCTACGGTCGCAAAATTATTATTCATTTGGTCATTTTTATATTTTGTGCCCTTCCAATTCCAACCCATGCCAAGTCCAATTTTTATCCTTTCCTTTATATATTCACTCATATACCATAATCATATCACAAGACACAAATTTGTGTCATATTACCATCTATTCTATACCTATGCACTTTGACTTCCATTTCACAATATTTTGATGCCAAATGTGTTACTATTCAAGATTCATTTCAAGGTATAGTTTGTATTATTCCTAAGCTTACTATTTCCTCACATAACATGCCTAATCATGCTTACACATGCTATACTCAATGTCACACACATTTCATCCACAATACCCCCACATAGTTACACATACATTTCATTCCAAATCAACATACCATACTTATTATTTTCATGTTAATAACATCATTATCATCTCATTTTACTAAAATGCCATACTTACACCAAAAATTTTTCAATTCCATACAAGGTATACATGCTTAATTAAGACATACACACAATGCATATTAAATTTAACCTATTCTATATACCTAAGGTGTGAGAAAACCTTTTTCTCCACCACTTTTATGCTTCTTCTCGTGGTTTTCCTCACTTGGATGAGAAAACCCTAAACATACACAAATCTCACCTTAGAAAAAATTCCCAAAAATAATCTAAAGCTCCAAATGAAAATCTAAAACTATAGGAATTCTTAGAATACTCTAATCTACCTATACTAAAAATAAAAAGTGAGTTTGGAGCACTTACACAGTAAATTGTCATTATTCACTCAAGTGACAATTCTCCCAATTTGAGCTCTTTTTTCTCAATTTTCTTTATAGAATTGGAATTGATGGATGATGGAGGTTTTATTTCATATAATTTGTGTGAGATTTAGAGGAAAAAAGAGAGAGAAAATGAAGAATTTGGTGGGGAAAAATGGAGGGTGGCATCGGGTTTGGGGTTTTCTCAAGGTGGAAGAAAGTGTTTTGGCACATATGAGGTCCTCACATGTTTAATCTCTTATTTGTGTGGGGTAACTACCTTGGATCACAACACGTGGCAATCTAAGAGTTAGAAATCAATTTATGTCACTTTTGGCTTCAAAAATTCATACAAAATTCTTTGAGCCTCCAAGAATTCCTATTTTATTCATAAAATCCTTGATTAGTGTAACTAAAGCCCACATAAAATTTTATGTCAAAATTCAGCAGTTGACTTTTTGGTACTATTCACCTGTCAGAATAAAATATTCAAAAAAAATATCTATTGACCTCAAAAAATTAAAATTCCTCCTCCATCATACTCATTAGAATTTTTAAGGTTTAGGGTATTGTATTTTTGAGTCTGTCCGCACACCTCCCAGGGCTATCTCGGCACAGACTCATTTTATCTCCTCATCCACTAGTTCTTTATCTGAAATGATTTATTAGTTATGCTAAATTTTTAAATTCATTCATTTTACCTATTTTTAGGCCCATCAAAGTTTTATTACCAATACAGCAGTCATTAGACTCGTAATGATGCCACATACTGCAAGGAACATAACTCGACCCTAGAAGGTATTATTCATAAGACCTTGACTCACGAGCATTATAATTGACCACACTTAAGGTGAATAGGTAACCTATCCCATATAATGTGGTAGTGAGAATGATGTGTCCTAAGGTAGGGTGGCCTCACTTAGGATGGATAGGCAACCTATCCAACATCGAAATGGAGGGAAGATAGTGACATTATAAGTAAGGCCTTGGTACCCCTAGTAAGCATGCTTTTAGGTGTTAAGGGTTCAGATCTCATCAAAACTCAGAACTTAAATGTGTTTACATTGGAGTAGTACTAAGATGGGTGAGCTATTGGAAAGTCCTCGTGTTGCACCCTTTATCCAAGGGACAAAGCCGTAAGGCTTAGTGGTCTAAAGCAAATAATACTAACCAGGCGGCAGGCCAAGCCATTTCAATTTGTATCAGAGCTTAACCCTCCCTAGTACGAGGATGATAGTGAGGATGATGTGCCTTTAAGGTGGGGTGGACCATACTTAGGGCAGATAGGTAACCTAACCTATACAGTGTGGCAGTGAGAACACTGTGTCCGAAGGTGGGGTGGCCTTGCTTAAGATGGATAGGCAACCTATCCCATATCAGAATGGAGGGAAGATAGTGACCTTATAAGTAAGGCCTTGGTACCCTTGGTTAGCGTGCTTTTGGGTGTTAAGGTTTCGGATCCCATCAAAACTTCGAAGTTAAATGTGTTTACATGGGAGTAGTACTTAGATAGGTGACCTCTTAGGAAGTCCTTATGTTTCACCCTTTGCCCAAAGGATAAAGTCATGACACTTAGTGGGCCAAAGCAGACAATTCTAACCAGGCAGTGGGCAAGGCCGTTATAGGTTTAGTTATGATAACAGGCCAATTTAGATGATTTCGGGTCATTCTTAATTTTTGGAAATATTGACAGCATAATAGCTATCTGAGTCCTATGACAAAATTTTATTAGATATGTTTAACACTTTTATAACTAATCCACTACACTTGGACCCATCTAGTCCCCTATATTCATCCTAACATTAGCCTAAGCACATAACATATTTAGTCCCTAGGCCACAGATAGATTAGGCATACATATCCGTATAGAGCCTCAGGCTCACATCATTTATCACAAGTCATATATATATATATATATATATATATATATATATATATATATATAGCCATACATTCCTCACACTCACGTGTTATACATACTCTACTTACATCCATAGGCAATAAGAAATTAACTTACATTACATGTCCACCATTTAGATTTAAGTATTGGTTTACCTCTACCTATGTACATGGATGATAAACTGTGCAATAATTACATTAGCCTTCTCTAAAGTCCTTTAAACTATTGTCCTCATTTTCCACTTGGTAAGTTCCTACTGTTGTGCACCTATGCACAAAAATAGGTACACTGAGTATACAAGATACTCAGTTGTGAACTTACACAGTTTAATCATGATATTCGGTTATTAGCTTAGCTATATAGTTTAAGTATAAATTACTTAATTAAATGCCTTAATTATTCATTAAGATGCCAATTTTCTAATATGCCCCTAAGATATTTTAATGTCTGAAATATATATTTTTAATTCTAATAATTCATTTGGGAACCAATTTTACCATTGTCAATGAGCATGCCTTTCAAAAATTTTATCATTCACTTCTATGTGGAAAATTTACCGAATTACCCTTCTTATTATCCTCTTATTATTTGCTAAGGGAAACCTTTAATTTAATTTTAAAACTTCATTCTTAATGCTTAATCTGCTTATTAATTAATTTATTTCATTAGCCCGACTAGAGAGACAACACTTTAAGACATTGGATCTAAAGGGAAATAATTGGTGCAATGGTCCCCATTTTAGACCTGTGCCATTGCACCGACCTATGTGCCATAATGGTGATCAGCCATAGCCTCTCTAGACATAATAAAGATACTATGTGATATAATAGTGATTAGCTCATAGACCTCCCCAGCCACAATTAATTATGTATCACTAGGTGACATGATGGAGATTAGTTAGTAGACCTCTCTAGCCACCAATAATTACTCCTAAAGACTAGGTGACATAATAGAGATTAGTTTGTGGACCTCTCTAGTCACTAGAGAAACTAGCAGTTGTAAAATCCTAAGTTGATCAGTCAATCCATCCAGTAGGTGTCTAACCAATGGGCCAAATTACTTAATTTTAATGTAAATTATTGGCCAAAACCTTTTTATAATATTTAGATTCCAAAAATAGACAGTTAAAATTTTTATAAAATACTTTGAATTTTTGTTCATACTGGTATAACCACTTTTTGGCTCAATGGGATAAAAATCTAAAAAAAAATTTTAGAGTTTTGGTTGCTAAATTAAACTATCCTACGGCATGAATTTTCATAGCATTTTTACTTTAAAAGACACTTTCTCCTGTCTGGTGACATTTTTGGTTCAGGTTGAGGTAATTGGATAGTTATAAGCCATGTCAACCAATTTTGAAACCAAATTTCTGAGACTGTTTTAGGTCTAGATCTAATTTAGTTTTTAAAGTTCTTTTCATAGGCACAAGGCCAACTATGCTGGGCTAAGTTCATGGCCAAATTATGGGCATTCGAGCCCCTAAACTAGGCCAATTCCATGGCCAATTATAGGATCTATTACTAGCCTTTCAAAGGCATACTTTAAGTTTGGTTTTATGTCACTACTTCGTACTTGACTTTTTTGTTTAACTCAATACTTCCTTATACCTCTCAAGGCTCAATTTCATGGGTAAGTCATTGTAATTCTACCCTTTATACTTGACTAATTCCTTAACTATATTCAAGATAATAACAAGCTACCATAATATACTTAGTACCATTAGTACATTTAAATCACTAATCAACAAACCACAATAATTGGCTCGGGTACTTGAAAGAGATAAACCAAATCTCTATTTTTTACACCTAATGGCCTATTTTTACATGCCATAAACCCAATTACACACATACACACTTCAAGTCAACCTAATTTACTAAGGTACACACAACATTTAGTTAAAATTGCATTAAGTAACTCATAAGTACACACATAAGAACACATTCCATAACATTTTCTTTCCCCAAATTCACCTTTTCCTCACATTTAACATGCTAATTGCCACCCCAATTCATCATAGGTAGAAAGAGTTTCAATTAACCCACCATGAATAGCCCCAATTCTAATAAGTGAATGAAGGAAAACACACCTTCGTATAACAATAATCTAAATTCTAGCAAAGACTCAAGAAACCTAATATTTTCAAGGATGTAGTCACTCTCAATTGTGATTGTCCAGCCACCCTTAATGAAGATAAACTACCCCATACTCCTAAAATCATGAGAAAAAGGTTGAAGTCCACATACCTTAGAAGAAAAGTTGAAAACTCCTCAAATGCACACTCTAGACAGCCTACTACGGTTGTCTTCCCTCCCCTTTGTAAGCTCTAATTTGGCCTCTAATGGCCACCAATGCCTCAAATACAACCATACACAAGTCTTAAGTGCCCCCTAGCATAATTTAGCAGCCAAAAAGAAACAGTGAAATGGAGGAATTGCTTAAAACTCACCTTACTCCCTCTGTTCTAGATAGTCTAGAATCTATCTCCTTCCTTGAATTTTATCTCACAAATGGCTACTAGTTTTGATGTGCTAGAAAATGGCTTTAATCCGAACAAGTGGATTTCCACTTGTCTTTGGCCCCAATGCCATTTGACAGCCTACATGGCCATTTGGCATGGTGGGGGCCTACCTTGCCATATCATAAGTGGTCCCGAACATTCTTAAATTATCTCAGTTTTTTTAGAAACTTAGAAAAATCATAAAAATTAGTTCAGACCTTAAAAAGTTATGCTATTTGTTTTAAAAGTCCTATTTTAATTTCTTTTAGCTACCCGTAAATTTTCATGGCTAGATTCCACCGATATAGAAGTTTTTTAACTGCATCGATTTATGTGCCAGACTTGAAAATTTTGAGAATTTGCAAATGACCTCCAATTTCAAAAATTCTTTAACTGATGGACTGAGTGTAATTTTTGAGCTTCAAGGTCCACTATTTTTGGGTCCATCTGAGCACCTTCTCGGTCAGTCCCGACTCGAAATTTTTTTTTTTACACAGATAAATTCTTTACTGCTTAATTTGAATTATTGGTTCTACTAAATTTTTTTAATTTGCCTTTTTTCTCATTTTAGAGCCCCTCAAAGTTTCATAGCTAGTGCCACTACCTCAGTCCATGTGTAAGTGACCGGGCAACCCCGGTGCACGTCTCGGGCCCTGGCCCTGTGGCACTATTCATGAAGCTTCAAATTATGGGTGTTATAGTTCTTGCCTTCTTAATTAAATTTCATCCTCGAAATTACCTTAAGTAAATAGTACTTCACAGACTATGAATTGTGATTCTTGAGAACTTGAGTTGTACTAATCCCACAAGAAAGAAGTATTATTCAAGATTATGATAGGGTCAAAATTTAAAATGAATATAAGTTTATTTAGAGGTTAAAAAATCAAAAATAAAATCTAAGGCCTAATTTTATGTAGCTAGTAACTCCCGAGACATGAATGCTACTTTTTTTGACAAATGGATAGACTTTTTTGAAATAGGCCTCGAGTGAAATTATAAATGAAATAAGGTCATTTAGATGGTTAAAGTGGAAAATAAGTTTATTAATGAATAGTGTTTCATAAAAAAAATTATTTCCTTTTTGAAGCAATTTCGACCAAGTTGACTTAATAGTCAACATTTGCAATAATTAATAAAGTATTTAGGCATTACTATTTATGGAATAAGGTTTGATCATCGAAAATTTATGAATTATAAAAATAAGATTTGGGAACTAAATTGATATGAATAGCAACAGTTCAACTTAGGTCACCAATTTCAACATTTGGCCTAATTGACCTAAGAGTTAAATTTTCTTCATATTAAAATAAATTTTATCACTTAAATTATTGAAATTATAATTTTAAGGTATTAAAAGAATTAAAATTAATAGTAACAAAAAAATTAAGAAGAAAAAAATATGAAATGATTTTTGTTTAGGGATAGATATGGACCCATGGTTGAATAGTACCCAAGTTTGTCTATGATATAGGTTTGAGATTTTATTTAGAAAATTCAAGAAACAACAAAAGAGGAAAGAAAAATAGATAATTTGTGTAAACTTTTCTTGATCATTGGATTATTCATTGAGGAAGAGATCTTGGCCATTCAATTACACCTCTAAAAGGGCAAAGGATTATCTATTTGAGAAGAGGAAAACATCATCTTACATTAAAGGCCTTCAATGGCAAAAATTTTCATCAAGGTATTCCTTCTTATTTTCTTTTTTTTTTTTCATTCATTTCTCCACTATATTTTACTTTTAATTGATATATTATGATTCCTAAAAAACCTATTTCTCTATAAATTTCAAAGACGATTAAGACTTTGGGAGGAAAAAAAGGAGAGATACTATTCACATTAATAGTAAATAATTGGTTGGTGTTTGAATTAAATTAAGTTTTCATTGCTCAAATAGATAAGTTTAGTATTGAAATGTATAAATATATGGTCAAATTGGAATTTGGTGTTAATATGAAATTTTGCTACAATTTTTTTGTGAAAAAATAGTTATGGAAATTAAAGATGAATGAGAATTTAATTCAAAAAGGGATAATAGTAATTTAGAGATGGAATGAAGTATTTAAGCTCTATATTGAGGTATATATATTCTAAAATTATGAATTTGCATAAGTATGGATTTCTGTTATGGAAGTTTTGAATTTTGGGCTTTAAATTATTATTTAAAGAAATTGAAAGATTAAATATTAATTTTACTATAAGATAGGTTGTAGAAAAGAATGAATTTGTAAAAATAAAAGTTGGTATCGAACTTAAAGATTAGGCTAAAATTTTTGGAATAAAGAAAATATAAGGACTAAAAATATAAGTACATAAATCTAAGCATTGATGGGAATAAATTTACTAGAAAAAGAGAGTGAAGTAATTTTTGTATGGTTATTAAAATTTTTGAATTTAGCTAGAATTGTTATTAAATAACTTGTGTGCTTTTGCCTTCTTTAGGAATTAAATGAAATTGATTTTATAGGATTTGAATTAAATGAAGTTTAGAATATTTAAAAAAAAATCATGAAAAATTAATTATAGTGACACTAAAATTTACTATGATTGAATTGTAGAAATAGGAACAACTTAAAAAATTTTTAATATCAAAGAGTAATTTATGATTATTTCAAATGAAGTTTGCATAATTTTAAATAGGTAAAAATTTTATTAAAAGATAAGAGAATAAAAAATTTAAGAAAATTAATTATGTCGGGCAAAAATAATGTGAAACATGAAAATTTGGAATTTAAAGTGAACATGGAATTAATTATGTACTAAAATGCAAAATTTATGATCAAAATTATGATGATTAAGTACTAAAGCTATAAAAAAATAATATTATGAAGTTAAGTCTTGACTAAAATATACATATGTAAAGAGGAGTTAACTAGTAATAGAATTATATACAAAAAGTGTGACACCCCTCCTCCCGATGATCGAAGTCATCAAATGAGGGAGTGCTGTATTATGTGCCTTAGGCACCATGTACACTATATGTTCACATTCACATCAACATTTCAACCTGTTCACTTTACATTCTAATAATAAATTCACATAATGCACTTATCTCATAACAATATTATTCATCATAATTAGAAAATGTATGTAACATCCGAAGAAAAATAAAAAAAAAAATTAAATATTTAAACTTAAATGTTTAAAACATGGAACTTTACAAATTAAAAATGAAAACATTATTCTGAAATGGTTATAAAGCAACTAAAATGAAAATCAAAGACAAAGTTTTTAAAAAAAGTAATGAGTCAATAAGATATATGTATACTCTTAAAATAGTTATGGAAATCACTCATGAAGTACCTCATTAGTCGATGCTCAATTATAACCTATGTGTGGAAAACCAATGCACTAACTGTATCACTTAGTGGTGCATAACCAACTTTGATTACCTCACCACTATATATATATATATATATATATATATATATATATATATATACACACACACACACACACACATGTAAGCTTACCTTAAGGATTGGCCTTATAAGAATATCATGCATACACTTAAATTAGAGCAAAATTATCACATAGCATGCATCATACTTTTTATATAATTGGCTTAATCAACATCTCATTTTAAGTCTCACATGTAAGCTCATATAGGTCACATTTCATATTGCTTATAGTGTCTCCTTAAGTTTAGATAAGTTAGCCCAGTGTACACTTTTACTGAAGTAGATTAGACAATAGGTTTTACGATTGTTCTAGAAAGCCACACAATTGCTTCAAAAAGCTACAATTTATCTAAAATGCAAAATTTCAAAAAATACAATATTTCTATACAAGGACCTATTGACATGCTTGTCAATCCCAATGCTATCAGTAGCCTAGCCATACATAGGCATAATTCATAATTACTAGTTTATCATGCAATTATCTCATATGTTGTTACAATCTTAGTGTCTCATAATACATATTTTACTCATGATGCTACAACATAACACATCATTCTAAAACTTATCAGAGCATCTCAATTTACTCAAGTGGACATAACTTTAACACACGTTATGCCTTCTCAAGTCTTATTATTATATAGTCAACACATCCACAATTATTCAAATAACACATATGCCACTTCTCATGTCATATCACATCATATTAATCTAGTAAGTTAATTACTATATCACACTGTTATATAGACTTATTAAATCACATCTCAAATTCATTTTAGTATTTTAAGTCTATTTAAGTCATTTTTAGCTTATCATTTCTCATCTCATACATTAAAGTTGAACTCAACAATCATACCCAAAATATGCCAAATTTCCATACATTATGTGTCTCAAATATAGTTCAAAGTTGTTAAAGAAATCTAATGGAAATAGATTTACAAAACTATTACATTTTATTAATGAAAACGAAGAAAGGGTCATAGGTATGACCCCTTTATGGGTCATGGCTGTAACCCCTTAATTTTCTAGATACCAACTTTCTGGCTCAAGAGGGTTATAGATGTGACCTATAAAAGGTCACTGTTATGACACCTATTCATTTACAAAAAATAATGCAATTTTTTGATAAA
>CANXYI010685114.1:0-11672 GCA_948208565.1 Hura crepitans
TAGTTACCAAAGTAACTTACCAGCTACTAATATCCCTAGTTGATTGGTTAACTTGTCCAGACTAGGTTATCCACATTCATCTGGGCATTTAATGTTCCTTGATTATGTTTCACATAATTATCTATAATTTACATTAGATATATTTAGCATATAATTCAAATTACATAGTCTCAACATTATTATGCTTCCTTTCTTATAAATGCCTTAAGCATCATCAAACTATATCTTAGACCATTTAGTCGTCTTGCTTGAATAACCATATAATCTTGTTCATCATATCCATATGGTTTTATCATGTCATGTATAAGTCCCATGTTTATTACATATCCATTTTTGCTCCTAATTCCATTTTATATATTTCTTATCACTTAACCCATTATTTTCATAAAACTACTTATGCATACATGTGTACACAATTCATTCATTGATATGTTCAAAGGGTCTGACTTAGTTTAATAGTGCTACCAATCACATTAATCATATGATTTCTTACTACATTTCTATTTCCATTGATTATATATTATATGCACCAATTCTATAATCATAACATGCTAATCTCCTAAAATCATCATATTACACATCATATGAACTAAAAGGGAGCATGACATGCATAATTCAGCCAACATATGCCTACATAATTCAGCCAATATATGTCTATATAACAATATAATTATATATGTCTATGTAACAATATCATTATTTCTAATATGGATATTCTTCAATTGATTTATTTCAAAAATCAATTTTGTTTCTCTAAAGCATACATTGGTTTTTATGTATTAAGTTCACATATCATAATGTTTTATGTTATCCTTTCCATGATCCATGACAACATATAGCGACTTATGTTATTCATATATTCATATATGTATCAATTAATAAGCTTAATGCCTTATACACACATAATAAGTGAGATTCCACATAACCATTCATGTCATGTTCTCACAATCACATGTTTTGGCCAATGTTCAATCACACACCACTATTATCATTTTCATCATACACTCGTTTATACTTTAATATAGGTTCTTAACATGTAATTCCACATTCAACATAAAGCTATCACATATTACAATAAATAAATTATGGCTTTTATACCTTTCAACCAAATATACATATGCATTGTAATGCCCTGTATAATATGGAAAATAAAAATATATTGGATTAAAAAGACAATATCCTTCTTATTAAATAATTGAGTTGGAATTTCTAGTGTATTATAAGGTGATCTTAAGATTAAAATAATTTTAAGAATGATTAAAAGTGATATTTTATTTTGGAGTCATTACACTATTGGATGGAATTCAAAGGAATAATCTAAGCCATCCAACCGAGGGGTATAAATACCTAAATATTTGCCTATAATTAGATTGAAAAAGAAAATGACAATCATCATTTTCTCCCCACCGATCATTAAGGAGTTTTTTAAATCATTGGCTACACCTTTATAAATGGTAAAGAGTTTTTAAATCCTTTATTTGCCTTATTTTGATTATTGTTGCCTATTGATGCTATGATTTGGTTTATTGGCGTTTGAAGGCTATTGTATTTTGAGGAAAGAAAAGGAGAGAATGTGCTAAAGCTAGGGGATTTTGAGAAATTGATCGAGTTTTTACCTCTTCTGTGCTTTGATTTATGTGCCAAATTAAACTCTTCAAATAACAAATTAATTGAGTGAATTTTTTATGGTTTTGCTTGAAATTGTTTTTACCATTTTTGTACTAAAATTACTTTATTTCAATTATTTAATCTATGAATTATTATAATTATTAAGTGTTATTTCATGCCATTTGATTGTATAATCATTGTATAAATGTTTGGTAACGATTTAGTACGGTTTCCACTAGATTTGGATGATAAATTTGAGAAAAATCAAAAAAAATTGTGAAGAAACCCCGCTGTTTGTTAGGCTCACGGCTATGACACCTCAAGTCACATAGCCTTAAGGCTCATAGATGAAGACAAATAGTGTTAGCCTATAAAATAGCCCTACAGCCATGAGGCTTAAGGGCACGTGACCGTTAGCCCTCTTCAGTAAGGCTAAGTGTTATTTTAAAGAGGATTTGCCCTATAACTTTCTATGGCTTTGATCCCTCAACAAATAAACAATGTTAAACCAATTTTTTTACACATTTTTAAAGGATATATGACATGATGTTGAGCATGAATTTGTAAGATTAGAGTTTATGAAATTGAAGTTAAGGTATATTGACTTATATGAAGGCTTGTGTTTTATGAGTTAGAGGTGAGTATTGGTTATGCATTATTTAATTAGAATGTAAGTATAGTTTAATCCTATTTTGGTAGTGACTTTGTAACATGATAAACATGCTTTTAACTTAGTGTTTTGATTGTTATCTTCATGAATAGAAGTATGTAACAAGTGAATGTAAGCATGTTAATGAAATAAGTGATACTTTGATGTCAGTATAGGATTAAGAACACATTTTAAGTATAGACTAACATACTTTATGATAATGATATGAATTGTTAATGTTTTAATTATAGACAGCTGCATATTTTATATGCTTTTGACTATGTATTAATGATAATGAGATCATGATAATTATTACATGATAATTGTGTCTATTAATTTTTGACTTGTTATAGGTAACTCTTTTTATTACACCATGATACATTTGTTAGATATTGCTACTAAGCTTTGGAGTTACATCTTATAAGTGCATCTAAGTGACGTGTTAAATTAATGGTATGTATGCAATGAATAAGAAGTTATAGTCTTATTTACTATTAATTGATAAGCACATGAACTGAGTATGAGCTATTAATTACTGAAACTAAATTGCACTATTGACACTGAAACTAACATGCACTGTTGACTATGAACTGATGATTAAAAAACTATGGAACTATGATTTAATAATGACTAAGCATACAAACATAAATTTTAAGCCTTTGTATGCTTATAATAACTAAATAGCATTTGGATAAGTTGGCATGCCATACTAGGGGTCTTAATAGCTACTTACTGATATTGATCACTCTGTAAAGTAGTGTTTTACCATACGTACGACCATTTGGTCAAGATGACACCGTACATACTGATACTATTTGTTGTTCGAAGTACTGATTACTATAGCCACAAGATCAAGATGACACCGTGCATATTGTTTAGCTCTATAGAGCACCCTGTAATTCTAGTACTACGAAGTACTTTACTATTCTAGCTCTACAAAGCACCCTACTATTTTTGCTCTACAGAGCATCATACTACTTAGCTCTACAGAGCTTTTTACTATTTGCTCTTCTGAGTACTATGAAATCCATTATCCAATCTATAGTGATCTTAGAATACACTAGGTAATATCAAACAAAGGAAATGAATATATCTTAACTTTAATGTGATAAATGTATCAAAAGAACTATGATTAACATAAGACATGCATTGTGACACCCGTTACCTAATTCGATCACCAAGCCTAAATAAGGAATGGCACGTAAACTAATATGTAATTAACACTCAATGAAAACCCTTATAAATTAAAACCTTATTATTTGAGATTGAAACATACTTTGTATATGCAATGCTATAAAAATATGGATTTTCAAAAATCATCTTCCAAGGTATACTATTGGTGTCCTCATGTTGAAATTTTAACAACGCAATGGTTGTACTAGGCATTATCCCAAATAATAACCTGTATAAAAATAGCACTTTTAAAATATCTCAACACAACTCATCATTATTATATCATGCAAGTCATGGATCATTATACTTAATTATATAAATAAGTTGTTATATAGCCTTAAAGAGTTACAAAAATATTTACAACATAGATTAGGCCCAATCCCTCAATTACACAAAAGTGCCACTATATGAGTACATCACTGCTTATACAAAAAGAAAGAAAAATACCAAAAGAATCGGCTCTTAATCCCTTGCTGATATTGAGGCTTTAACTCTAATATAATTTCTTTAACCTATGAATCATAAAATAAAATGATGTGCTAAGCAAATGCTTAGTGTTGTATTCAATTTAACTTATACATGTTCACTCGTACATCATGCAATAACTTCATCCTCATAGAAATTAACATCATAGATATAAATATACACATCATACAATAATCATGCACCATGTCCATGATATAATTTATAATGAGCATAATAATCTTTCATGCATACATAATAACCACAACATATTTAATAAGATTAACTTCAGTACGAGTGTAAATTTATTTTACATAGCATGATTATTTATTTTCATGTTAAAATATTCACTTTATGCCTCTGCCTAAAAGATAACATACTGAAATTGGATAATGAGACAAATGATGCCTAAGGCATACATATTGCCTGAAGGTCAACATAATTGCTCAAAGGCCAAATATTACACCCGAGGGTACCCCAACAATTGCTATATCTCCCTAATTGATTAGTCAATCTATCCAATCTAGGTTGTCTAATCATATGGGGCGTCATCTTTATACTTTAAATTCACTTTTTTTAAGTAGTTTAGAATAAGTTTTATAGATCATTTTATCGACAGATGACCAAATGGGGAATCAAAGTCACAAGTGCTTGTAGGTCCACTTGCATTGTTACCATATATCAATGTGGTCATGCACATATATAATCCCATCTATAGGTATTAATGCATTAACTTATGTTCCATATGTTACTATTATCTTATATAGCTCATAATTATTAATTCAAGCACAAGTATCAACTCAACATTTGGCCTTAACCTTTTCGGCCCTAATCATGCCATACACAAAATAAGCATTTCTCATACTTTATGGCAATATCATCTTAATATTTTTACTTTACATACACTTATCTTAATTTATCATCTCATTAAACTCACATATATGTTCAAATGCACATGGCATATTAAACATCACTATGCCATATTCACAATTCCATTTGGCCATATTATCATTTAAGACCAATCAATACTCAATTCTAGCATATTACACACTTTAGGCATATATCTTATATTTTCTCAAGTTAAGGCATCAATTATACTCACTTAGGCATCTACACACCATCATACACCACTATTCAGCCAAAGTCTCACATCCATCACACACATATATTCACATTTACATCAACATTATTTTCATTACTAACATGAACATATGTTTTTACACTAAAAGCCATATGAACACTAAACCACTACATGGAAGCATTCAGCCAACCCAAGCAAATGACCTCAACCATACCAAGCATTATCAATTCATTCATTTAATCATTCATCAAGATCAATCATTTTAGCAATTCACACAATTTCCATCATTTACACTAATTAGCAATTTACACATATCAATATACACACTTAATATGCCAACATCATAATAAAATGCATATGTTAACTTGAATACACTTACTAATGTGTCAAAATACACCACAAATGCTTGCTCAAGCCTTCTCATTCCCCTTTGCTTTACTAGCTCTTTCTTTCTCTACACATATAATAAGTATAAATTTAGAAAATCTATAATAAATCCAAAGCAACTCAAAAACTAAATCTAACCATAAATATTTCTCTTTGGGAACCCATATACCATAAGAAAAATGTTAAAATCAAAAAAATATTACCTGATTAAAAATTGGTCACTATTTAAATCATAGCTCATCCATGCAAAACTCTTATCGTTTTCTTGATTTTCCACTTCAAGAGTGTTCTAAAGGTGTTGAAGGCCATGTTTGATGTCTTAAAAGTGTGAAATTGGTTGTGCCTTAGAGGATGGATGAAAAGAAAAAACTTAGAAAGACTTCTCTAATGGTGTCAGCACAAGATGGGAAAGGAAGGAGGATGGCAACCCACTATTCCACTTTTGACCCATTTTAAGTCACTAATTTGACCCTTTGACTTGGTCAAATAGGTCAATGGTCAATATCTCTCTGTGTTAATCCAATAGTCACTAATTTAGCCTTTTTTTCCCTTTTTTTAATTTTAGTTATTCCATCCTAATTTAACCCTTAATCAACACTCAAAAAGTCCCATAAAATCATGCCATCAAAACCTATACCCCCTAGAAAACCATGCTAAGAAATTGAGAAAATTAAAAATAAAATCATACTTTAATCTATACCCAATTTTAGTAAAAATACTTCTCGATATTTAAAAATTTCAATTCTAATACCAATGGACTATTTGGAATATTTAAGTATCAGGTTGTATTGATCCAAATATTTTCTAAGTAAAAATTGAATATTTTACGATTCAACTAAAACTATGTCACTATTCACATGACATTGGCGTAAAATCTTAACTGTCATTTTTAACCATTTAAATGACTTTATTTTCACTCCAAATTTTATTCAAAATTATATTATGATTAATACTTTGATTCAATAGGATTAGTAGGACCCGAGTCTCAAAAAACAATATCCACATCTTGGGAAGTACTATTCATAATACTGGGATTTTCGAGCATTACATTTCTTCACCTCCTAAAAGAAAATCTATCCTTGAAATTACCTAGTTCAAACAGTTGCAGATATTGCTCCTTCATTTAATCCTCACACTCCTAAGTTGCTTTTTCCATATTATGATGTCGCTATGGTACCTTCACTAAAGGCACTATTGTGTTTCGTATCTCCTTAACCTCTGAAGCTAAGATTCTCATTAGCTCTTCTTCATTTGATAGATCTAGCTCTATCTCCACTTTTTCTAATGATAGCACACTTGATGGATCCAATCTATATCTCTCAAGTACTGACACATGGAAAACATCGTGTATATGTTGTAACTCAGGTGGAAAAGCTAGTCAGTAAGCCACTAGTCTCACACATTCATTTATCTCGTATAGCTCAATAAACTGTGGACTTAGCTTACCCTTCTTTCCAAATCTCAACACTTTTTCTATGGAGATACTTTAAGAAACACCTTATCTCCCACTTCATACTGAATGTCTTTCCTCTTCAGATCTGTATACGACTTTTGTCTATCTAAAATAGCCTTAAGCCTGTTTCTGATAATCTTCACCTTTTCCTCTGCATCCTTAATCAAATCTAGCCCTATAAGATTATTCTCACTTAGCTCACTCTAACACAATGGAGTTCTGCATCTTCTCCCATATAAGGGTTCATAAGGAGCCATGCCTAGGCTCGCTTGATGACTATTATTATAGGCAAACTCTGTTAATGAAGTAGAACCGTCTCAACTTCCTTTAGACTTAATAGCATAGATTCTCAACATATCTTTAAGAATATGAATGATTCTCTCTAATTAACCATACATTTGTAGATAGAATGCTATGTTGAAATTGAGTCAAGTACCCAAGGCATTATAGAGATTTTTCCAAAACCTTGATGTAAACCTTAGATCTCGATAAAAAATAATAGATGACGTCACACCATGCAGTTAGACAATCTCATCATTATATAACTCTGCCAGCTTCTCTAAAGAGAAATCCATTCTCATAGGTATGAAGTGCATTGACTTACTTAATTTGTCAACCACTACCCAAATTAAATCACACTTATTTCTCGATATCAGTAGCCTAACTATAAAATCCATGGTGACTCTATCCCACTTCTATTTGGTATTGCTATAGGATGAAGTAATCTAGATGGAACTTGATGTTCAGCCTTAACTTGCTGACAAGTAAGGCATCTAGTCATAAACTTAGCTACATCTCTCTTCATTTCTAGCCACCAATAAGTTATCTTCAAATGATGATACATCTTGGTACTACCAAGACAGATAGTATAAGGTACATTATAGGCTTCTTACAAAATCTGCTTCCTCAAATCTTCAATATCAGGTACACATAGACGATCATGATAATATAAACAACCATCATTCTTAATCTCACATTTAGTAGGCTTCCCCTCTTGAATCATACTGATGACATTCATAAGCAGATGATTATCCTTTTGAGTTTTTTTTACTTGTTCTAACAAGCTTGGTTTAACTTGCCGTTCTGCTAACAACCCTTTATCATCTGTCAACTTTAAACTAACATTCATAGCTCTCAAAGATAATATATACTTCCTACTAAGAGCATCTACCACTATATTGACTTTTCCTAGATGATAGTTAATAAGGCAATCATAATCTTTTATTAACTCCATCCACATTCTTTGCCTCAAATCCAACTCTTTTTCAATAGGAAGATATTTGAAGCTCTTGTGATTAGTGTAGGCATAACACTTTTCCCTATATAAATAATGCCTCCATACCTTTAGAGCAAACACTATGGCTACAAGCTCTAAATCAAGGGTTAGATAATTCTTTTCATAAGGCTTTAACTATCTCAAATCATAGGTAACAACCTGGCCTCCTTGCATAAGCACACATCCTAACCCATTCAATGAAACATCACTGTAGATTATGAAATCCTTCCTTGATACCAATTGAACTAGGATTAGAGTATCTATCAACATATTCTTCAACTTGTCAAAACTCTCTTAGCATTTGTCATCCCAAATAAACTTGGCATTGTTTTTCAAAAGACTATCATAAGGGCAACAATCAAAGAAAACCCCTTAACAAACCACCTATAATACCCAACTAGACCCAAGAAACTTCTTATCTCTATGGCGTTCCTAGGTGGCTTCTGCTCCATAATGGCCTCAATCTTGCTGGGATCAACTCTAATGCCATTTGTTAAAGCTATGTGTCCTAAAAAAGACACCTTATTAAGCTAAAACTCACACTTGCTAAGCTTGGCATAAAGCTTCTCATCTCTTAATAATTGTAGCACAATTCTCAAACACTTCTCATGTTTATCCTGATTATTTAAATATACAAGCATGTCATTAACAAAGACTACAACAAACTGATCCAAGAATTGTAATGCCTAAAAAATCTTGGTGTTATGAATAGTACTTTTCGGGACATGAATAGTGTCTCTTGAGGTCAGGTTACACTAATCTTACTAAATGGAAATATTAATCATAACATAATTTTAGTGAAATTTAAAGTCAAAATAAAGTCATTTAGATGATTAAAAATGACAATTAAGTTTTATGATAGTGTCATGTGAATAGTGACCTAGTTTAAGCTAAACTATAAAATATTCAAAAGTTGCTCATAAAATTTTAGGATTTAAGCAACTTGATACTCAAATATTCTAAATAGTCCATTGGTGCTAGAATTGGAATTTTTAGAGATCGAAAAGTATTTTACAAAAATAGGTTCTAGTGAAAAGTAGGAGTGTTCATGGGTTGGGTTGGGTAAAATTAGATATAAACTCAAACCAAACCAACCAAGACCAATACAATGGTTTAAGATGGTTTAAATATAAAAAATGACCCAACCCACTAATGATTGAAAATGTTTTAAGATGGTTTAAAGCAGTTTAAATGTAAGTTGAGTCGCTTCTTTTTTTATGATTTTAATTTTAATGATATTTTCTTTCTATCTCTATTTTGCTTATCAAAAATAAATAAAATATGTGCTATTAAGCAAATAAATAATTACACTAAAAATATTAAAATCATATGATTAAAATTCTATCAAAATATATTCATGCCACTATATATGTATTTATATTTACAACAAATTTATATTTATAGCGCTATAAAAATTAAAAAAATACTAATATAATAATGTATTTATATTTACACCACATTAATTCAAAATTTGGAAAATAATTAGAAATTTTTGAATCATAAGATCAATAAATTTCAGCACTTGATCAATTTGTTCAAAAACCTATCACTCTTCAAAATAAACAAGTTAGTGACAAAAGAATAAATGTATGAACATGTTAATAATAAGCATCAAAGGGATCTAATTGAGAACACAATTACAGTACTCCCAAATTTTCAATTACTAAACACTATCAAAGGAATGATGATTTAGAACACAATTACAATATACAGAAATAATAACCTATATTTCTAACAATTACTCTCGAATTATGGTGCACCCAATCCTGGCAATTCTATAATACAAAATAAATTAAAAATCTGGATCCACCAAAAATTATGCATAATAGCCATTTAACATAAAAAAATAAAAATCACATGATTCAATTTCTTCATACATTTCAACATTGTCCATTGCTTCTTAGAGATTAATAGGAGATGATTTTAACTAATTCTGGTAATAGATTAGACCTTCGACTATGAGAGGTGATAATGCACTTCTAAAAGGATCTAAAATTCTACCTCCAATACTGAATGCTCATTTTGATGCAACTGTTAACACTAGAATAGCTATGACATCTCTAGCTAATTAAGAAAGTAAGGGATATTTTAAGGCATTAATCTTCCACTGGCTTAGAACATCAAAATTTTCATTAATCTCTTCACAAACATCAGCTAAATACCTTGCAACTTCTGAGTTGCTGTCTAAATTCTACTTTTCTTTTCTATGCTTGGAGTACTTATTTTGAAAACTTATGATCCGATCCTCTTCAAAATCATCTACAATCATATCATCAATAGGTTGACTACTAAAATTACTAACACCTAATCCAGTAAAACTTGTTGAATCACTTTCAAAGTAATAGGCATACAACCTAACTAATGTTGCATCAACTTTAACCCTTATCTCTTTAGCCTTTGACTCATTATAAACTGCACTAAAATAATATCTAACATATGCCATCTTATAGTGAGGATCTAAGAAAACAGCAACAAATAATAAGAAATTTAGATTTGTATCATCTTTCTAATATTTTTTGAACTTCTTTTTCATTTGTGAAGCCATATAATATAAAAGACCTTCCCCACATCCCATCAAGCTACTTAACCTATCTATCAATGCCATAAGTTCATGGAAAAAAGCATTTGAAGTGACATAGAATGAACCAGAAAACCTCAAAGTCACAACATAAAGAAGTTTCAAAAACTTTACGAACACTCTTGTTGTATCCTAATCTTCTCTACTAGAAGGACCTATGTTCTTTGATTTGTCAAAATAAGGAACATAATTAGAATCCTCTTCCATTAACCTAGCAAAAGCCTTCTCATATTTTTCTACCACTTTAAGCATTTTGTAAGTTGAATTCCACCTAGTTTCTATGTCAAGGCATAAAAGACCTTTCTTTTCTATCTTAACTTTCTTTGTACACATTTTAAAGTTTTGAGACCTAACAAGAGAAGAGCTCACATACCTTATGTCATTCTTAATTTTGACAATAGAATCATTAAGTTCTTCTAGACCATTCTTCACTACAAAGTTCAATATGTGAGAACAAAATCTCACATGTAAAAACTCATGTTTTAAAATGGTACCTTTCCATTCTTTAGTCTCTTTCTTCAAATACCTAATAGTAGTATCATTAGAACTTGCATTATCAATTATAAGTGTGAAGATATTGTCTATTCCCTAATCTAGTAAGCAACTCTCAACAGTCTTTCCAATTGTCTCCCCTTCATGATTAGAAACTAAACAAAAATTCAAAATCTTTTTATGTAAGTTTTATTGCTTGTCTATCTAATGGGCACTTAAACACATATAGTTTAAATTCTAAATTAATGTGTAAGTGTTAGATGGAAGATATACACATTGAGATTATAAGACACTTTTCAGCTTTGATTTCTCCTCCTCATATATTTTTAAGCAATCTCTAGCTATAGTCAAGCGAGATAAAACCACAAACCTAGGTTCTAAGGAATTAGAGTAACTCATAAAACCCTTCCCTTCTATAATTCTAAAAGGCATTTCATCCACTATGTTCATTTTAGTAAGCTCCCTTCTAAGTTCCCCTACATTGAAACTTTTCACTCTTAGACTTCCATTAGA
>CANXYI010685161.1:0-10347 GCA_948208565.1 Hura crepitans
ATGAAAATTATGAATCTAAAATATGTGTTGAAATGTGAGTGTGTACATGTAGTGGCTAAAATGGCTTAATTACTTTTAATGAATTTATAAGCCTTGATATAAACATGAAATTATAGTATGTGCTCATCAATGGAAAAATGAAAACTTTGATGCCAATTTGTGAATAAAAGCACAACATAGAAAATGCAAGGAACATGTAAATAATTAAAGCACTTTTCTTTGTGTTTAAATGCCAAAATATGGTAAATGAGACAATATTCCTGGCATTTTCAAATTGATATGATATTTGCATCAAAATGAATTATTAAGTTTAAATAATGATGAGGAAATTATTGAAATAATAAGAATTAAAATTTGCACATATAAGTAACAACTTAGAGTTAGATAGGTTGATTGGTCAACTAGGGATAGATAGCAGTTACTATGCACGTTGGTGCTTAATATTGGTTATGGGTCCATTATAATCTAACCCAAAAAACCTGTCTTGATGATTTTTAATTTCTACATAAGTGTAGTTGCTGTTTAGGTCCCACGAGGCCACTGCATAAGTCTGCGCTGGTATAGCAGTCATTCAGGTCCTATGGGGCCATTACATGGGATGATCCCTTTATCTAAAGGTTTTATGTACTCATTAATATAGGTAGCATAAAAGTAATTGTTTACACTGAATTAAAGTAAACTTGATCTTTTACACATACTACATAATTTAAACTATGTAAATGATGTTTTGATGAGAAAATAATGTTTGCATTATTTATGCTTATGATTGGTATATAAATGTGCTATTAAGTGTTAGAATATCATGATGCTATTGAGCATGTTAATTTTTTCATATTAACTGGTGCACACACACATGGCATGAATTATGTTATACTTTTTTTAATTATGCTTGATGCTAATAAACATTATTAGAATGGATATGAATATATGGTTACATGAAATAGTTATTTTGATTACACCACTAAGCAATTTGCTTAGTGCATCATTTTGTTTGCAATGCACAATTAATGAGATCAATTGAGCTCAAGCCTCAAGATATCTAGCTCAGTAAGAGAAGAATCTTTCTTTTGGTATATTTTGATGTTGTAATTAAGTTATGAGATTTATAGACAATAGTAAATGCTCTCTTATGTTGGATGTTATTAATCTTAGGACTAAGCCATAATGTGGTTTATTTTTTAATTTGTAAATGGATCTATAATAGTATTTTAAAATGCTTTTAAATTAATGTATGCATGACTAACATCTCTTCTTAAGGTTGAGATTGTGTGTTATTGCAATGATGTTTAGAGTGATCAGAAGGGTCAGAAAGTTATGGAATGAATGACAAAATCTATAGAAGTGTTTTTCTTGCTCTCAGGTTACTGTTCAAAAATTTTGATAGTGCCCGGTACAGCTATTATGTTGCTCAAACTTTGGCTTGAGGATTCCTAATTTTGAAAGGTTTTTGGAAACCCAATTTTGTATATGTTTTCATACTCGATAAAATGTTTTAAATAACATTAAAGTATAAGTTGAGGTCAAATAATGTGTTATATGCACACACCTTACTAGGTACGGTGACTGACCGATAAATGGGTGTCACATACAAACTAACTTTATCCTTGTTTCCTTAGATGCAAGAAGCCAACTTATCAACACTCGTGAACATACTCTTATATCATACACAACCTTAATACTTTAGCACTCATATATGCTTATAATATTCCTTAATCCAAAGAATGCCTAAACTAGAGCTTTGATACCACTAAACATGATAGCTCTAGTTAAAAGGTGGCATATAACCAAATTCTTCTCTTTTTACTATCTGGTTATCTTAACAACTCTTTCATTATAACCTAAATTCAACTGAAGCTCTGATACCACCAAATGTGACATCCTTTACCTGACCTAATAGCTAAGTTCGAGTGTGAGATGGCATATAACTAAATTCTTTTCTTCTTACTATTTGGTTTCAATAAAAAAAACTATTTCATTATGACTTAAACTCTTTTTCCAAATTTGATAGACATAAAGCCAATATAAAACACTCATAATAGGATAAGCTATTCAGGGGTTATTGTATCAAAAAATCTGGTAGCAAAATGACTATACTGGTGACAATTCCCACTATGAATATTAATTTGCATAAAAATACTCTTCTATATACTTAACATTATAACTCTACCATTTTAATTCTTATGATCATTTATGATAAACATATCCAACATCCATCTCAACTCACTACATACCATATACACACACACACACACACACACACACACACAATTACATCCCATACTTAAAAGTTTGCAGACATCCTTGAAAAAACTTAGGCCCATACTTCTTCACAAAATACATATGAGTGCCTATACACATCTTTAATCTAACATAATATACAAACCACATGAATCCGTTATACAATAGTAGCTCCTCTTCAGTCTCCAAGTTCTTCTCCAAGATGTAGATTTACCAAGTGTATAACTCATTGAACCTACACATCATAAAAAACTATGCACAAAACTTTACATTATAGTGTTGTATCCAATAATAATATGCATGTATATACATAATCATATATTACATTCATAACACATATTACAATTGCACATAAAAATATGTATAGTATATTTTATCTTTATGTGATGTATGTATTTAGGTCAAATAAGATTATCATAGGCAATCCATAAGAAGTCTTCTGACCATTATATTTGTCATTCTCAATTGCATTACAATTTAATTATTGTTTGTTGCATATGAAATTTCAAGTTAACTTACATGTTATATCAATCTATGTCAATACTAATATTTGGGCATATTATGTCAACTTCTCATGTATTCAATTCATATCCCTAAATAAATTTATTTTCTATACTTGTTACTCATTAGCTAGTTATATCTTAACTTAGATAGATCAGACATTTATACTTTTGTGGTTTCATGTTATATATGTTGTCTTATAAATGCATTATACTTGCTTATTTATAACATCTAACACATCTACATAATATTTACATATGTAACTCTTAAAATCATTACATGTCTTTCTCATATGCATATGCTAGATATTGTTTCAATCATACATGCATAGCTTGCCAAAAATGATTATAATAAAACATGCTTTATTTGTGATATAAGTTCATCATGCATTAACATTTTCTTAAGCATCCTTTAATTTTTATTTTGTCATATAAATTTCAATTTTACTTTGTCTAAACTCATAAGACAACATCCTAACACTGGATAATAAGAATCAGTGACCACAAAGGTCTGATAGTGACATAAAGGTCTAGTAGTGACCACAAAGGTCTCATTAAATATGTAGTGGCCTTATAAACCTCATTATGTCTACATCTACATAGGTGTGTCATGTGGCCTTATAGACCTCATGGTGGCTACACCCATATAAGTGTGTGCAGTGGCCGTATAGACCTCACAGCGGCTGCACCCACATAAGTGTGTACAGTGGCCCTAAGGCTTTAAAGCTACTATACTAGCATAAATAGGCGTCAAAGTACCTTAGTAATTGCTATCTATCCTTAGTTGACTAGTTAACCTATCCAAACTAGGTTATTTAACTTCTTTGGCCCATCACCATTCTTTATTTTTGTTTTGTATATTTAAACATAGCTTAATTATGTTTTTATATATTTCAGCCAACAAATGACCAAATATGGTAACTATCATTTTTTTATCATCACGACATTCATATTCATATCATTTTCATGTCTTTAGACATTATAAATATGTTTTATCACTTGTCATATATCATAGTACATCTTTCCTTCTTATAAGATATCATTCAAACTTTACATTGTTTTCATTATTCTTATATTATATCTTATTTTCTTATAAAAGCAATAAACATGCTATTTTCTTTTGATTCACCCATTTGGCCATATCATACGTACAACATACTATAAGTATTTAGCATGCATATAAATCAACTTAATTCATCATTTATTCGCTTAGTGTAAACATCCTATAATTATCACTTATCCATATTAGCCACTAGTTCATTTTACCATTCTCATACATGTTCATCTCTATTACATATTTTTGTTGCTTATATATCTATTTACATTGATGAATATATGTTATATAACACTCACATATTTATTATATCATGCCTTATAATGTTTCATAGTCATAATATACCATTCACATCATTATCTCATTCTACACATTTCATTCATGCCCCATCTCATGTCATGTTCACAATAATTATCCATCAAATTCTTTCTTCATGTTACATACTATTTCCATTTCCTAACAATCATATACAAATACATAAACATTGTAACATATAACTATTTTATAATTATTAATTAACTTTATTAGCATTAACTCATTATACCACAATAATATATACCCAAGTGGTTACATATCTTTTTATCAACATACACGTTTACATGATAGAATCATAAATTACGTATCATTCTCACATTCTAAATTGATGAATTTGATATGTTGAAGACTTATCATAACCAATTATATACCCTTATATCCTATATATATGCCACTATGCAATTGACTTAGCATAGCAAATAATTTAAGGTCTAATATACCCTCTTGTAATTCTTTTTGTGCATACTCATACACCCACTCATTACATAGCCCCACTTTTTCTTATGGTTAACACTAATCAGATAATCCATTTTATTTAATGACATCACATACAACCTGATCGCAATATCTTATCACACACATCATAATCATTTGTCATAATTTAACGGGTTTGGCCATACATACATTATGCATTATTAGCTTATTTCATGCATTGCATACACTTATCACACATTTGCTTATCTCAATTTCATACATGAGCATAAAACTCATGATAACACATAATACATGCCACTCCACCACTCTTTCAATCATTGGGCCACATCTCAAGTACACATATATATATATCCACATGATTCTCATCTTGAACACATGTTATACTTTTATCAATCACATTCATGCATCCCTACTAAAACTCTTCATAACCTTAAACATACATAATGATACACATACATATAAAGATAACTATATCTCTTCTTACTTATTTATTTCATAAAATGTATGATTATACTATTTCCTATCAAACTTACATGTAATTACCTTATATGTCATATTTGGTCAATCATACTCACACCCCATATTTCGACGCACTAATACTATGCATTCTTGTCTCTATTTTTTACTCAATGTACATCACACAAGCATGTATTAATCTCATTTCATCTAAAAAATTAACATACACATCACTTTACACTAATATTGATTCCTTGAAGGCATTAATACTATATTTTAAGGCACACATAATTAATTCTAGACACTATATTGGATACACTTACACAATTAGCCTCAAAATATTCCTTAGAGCCTTATTAAGCCTTCTCTTAATCTTTCTTTTTGTCTCTCACTTCTCATTCTACAACATACAACATATATATAAACAAAAATCCATAATAAATCCTCAATGCTTCCAATACTTAAATTATATTTAGAAAGCTTGTATTGAGACCTTAATAATTCAAAAAAAGATTCAAAACATCAAAAGAAATAATTATCTTAAAAAATGTTACTATTCACATTTTTTTCCAAAACAAAAATTCTTCCAATCTACTTTTTAAATCTTGCTTCAATCTCTATAATTAAAATTTTGAACCATCAATCTATGTCTTTGATGTCATTTTGAGGTGTTAATTAGAAGAGAAAAAGAAAGGAAATCAAAGAGGAATGGCTTAGGCATGCCATTAGTTTTGAGGTGATTTTGGCAAAAATGACATTATTCTATGGTTGACTATTTTATATCCTCTTTAGCCTTATTTTTGTCTCTTCATCTAAAGGTTAAAAGTCCCTCACTTATAATCCATGGGCTACTATTACTCTATCTCTATTTTCCATTCTTTATAAAATTAATAATTTTATTTTAAACATTAATTTACATCTTTAAGCATCTCTTAAAATAGCTTAAAACAAAACTCAAAAGGCTCAAGGAAAATCGTGCTAAAAAAAACCCTAAAAATCCCTTTAAAATCAACACTTTAAACTTCACTTGATTTTTATGAAATAATTCTTGATGTTCAAAAATTCCAACTCCATTTCCATCACACTATTTAGAATATTTAAGCCTCAAGAAGTTATATTCCTAAGTCTTTTTGAGCAAAAACAAAATATTTTTCGTATTAGCCTTAAGTACATCATTATTCACAAAACACTATCATTAAAACTTCTATTTTTAACCACCTTAATAACTTTATTTTCACTTGAAAATTTTCCAAAAAATGTTTTTTTTAATTAATGCTTTCACCCTATAACATTTGTGTAACCTAGGTCTTAGGAAACACTATTTGCCCTTTAGGAAGCACTATTCATAGACATACTTATTATTGGTTTTTAACCATTCAAAAGTTCTTATTTCAAAGTTAGATTACACTCACAACCTATATATACCATAAACTCTTAATCAATATGAAGACTCATTCACTTCATAAAAATCACTATTCAAGATCTCGAGATGTACTATTCATAAATCTTAGGACTTTTAGGCATTACAATACAACTACCACACTAGCATAGATATGTGTAGTGGCCTTGTAGGACTTATATAATTGCTACACTAGTTTATATATATGCAGTGGCCTCATAAGATCTATATGGCTGCTACACTAGCCTAGATATATGTCATGGCCCTTTAGGACTTATATGGTTGCTACACTAGTGTAGATATGTGTAGTGTCCCTATAAGACCTATATGGCTATTACACCACTTTAGGTAAGCACCAAAGATTCTATTAGCTACTATCTATCACTAGCTAACTAGCTAACCTATCCATGCTAGGTTGTCTACTTATATGGGCCATCACCATTCTTGATTATGTTTCACCTTTTTAAAGTGTATTAAAGAAGTTTTAAAATTATATAGCCAACAAAGGACAAAATAGGGTGATTAGAATTCTCTTTTAATCATGTTATTTATCATGCCTCACATTCATATTCATCATTATACATGTATTATTATATATCATATCTATACTTTCATTGCATATAACATAGTCATGCCATAAGTTCACCTTGTGATAACTCAAGACACCCATCAATCAATTATTAAGCCATTCGGCCATAATAAGATCATCACACCATAATACATGTTTATAACCAAAATCTTCCTTTTTGTTCATCATGTTGCACATAAATGTATACACATTTACTTTATCACAAAATATTTCATTTTAACTTAATATAGGCATATATACATTTACATATGTCATACATAACCATATTATTCTTTATTATACATTACATAACTCATTTTAGGTAAGATCATGACAAATTACCTCATAAAATCAACTTAAAACCACATTTTATCCATTTATCATGCACCCATAATTTTGATCATCTTAAGTTCATATTATCAATTTAGATTATTCATGAATTAAGCATCTTTAATACAATTACAATTTTACATATCTAATTATTTCATAATCAAACATAGAAATTCATTTTAGAACACTTTAATATGTAAAGGCACATTATCACCATAAATTGGCCATAGTAAGATCACGAATATACACTTTAATTTTCTTAATTTAAACCATACTAAGCATTTATAAAACATTATTATACAATTAATTTTCATTACATGCCTATATCTATACTCAATTACATTAATTACATACAATATGCACATAGTTTAATTAATTTATTACATACACACATCACATACTCTATTGAATACTTTTATAATGAGCTTATTTACACCACTTGTGCCTTCCTATACCTTCTCCTTGCCTTTCCCCATGCTCGACTCACCTTTGTCTACAAAACATATGCTTTAAAAAATTAAATTGGCTTTAGAATACTCATATAAATCTTAAAAGACAACTTAGAAAATTATAAAACCTCTTAAAGACTCACTTAAGGAAAATGATAACACTATTTACTCTAACTTCCTTTTTTAAAAATCTTTTATTGTTTCTTTTTTTTTCCTATGATTGATTACATCTAGAGGATTAAGGGATCAACATATTAGGTTTAGATGTGGAATTGAGATGTTATAATGGAAAAAGAACGAAAAAAATAGAGAAAAGCCAAGGGTAGAAGCTATCAACTTCAATTGAGGGAGAAAAGGGATAATGCATTTGCATGTTTGACCATATTAGGTGGTTTTAACCCTTTTATAAGTGTTAAAATCCAAGGGCCAATATCTCTTCCCTCTTGACCTAATGGCTCTCTTTGATCCAAATTCCATTTTTTTCTTTTTAAAAGTATTTTCTCTTAATTAAAATCTCAATTAACATCCCTTAGGGTCCTATAAAAACTCTTTAATTAAGACTCAAAAGCCTTTATTAAACCATGCATAAAAATCAAGAAAAGTCATATGAAAATAATACTTTTAACTTTGCCCAATTTTTATAATATACTTCTTGATATTCAAAAATTCCAATTCCAATACAAATGGACTATTTGCAATATTTGGCTATGAGGTTGTACCAATCCCTAGTCAATTTGAGCAAAGATGAAATATTTTATAGTTTAGCTTGAAATGGTTACTATTCACAGTATACTATAAAAAAACTTTACTTCTATGTTCAACCATTTTAATGACTTCATTTTCATTCTAAATATTACCAAAAATTATATTATGATTAATACTTCCATTCGATCATATTAGTGTAACCCGAGTCTCAAAAAACACTATTCAAGTCTTGGAAAGTATTATTCATAACCCTAGGATTCTCGAGCATTACATGTTAGGCATGAGAAAATTATGTATGTTGTTATGTTAAATCCAAAAATGCTATGATTTTGGCAATATTCATGTTTTAATTGATGGACTAAAAATAAGATATAAAAAAAAGTGTGATATATGCTAGATGTTGGTTATGTTATGTGATGCAACATATGATTTATTACAAGTTATAATTAATGTTTAATTTAATGAACATGATGGGATTGCTATGATGTTTATTAACTGAATGTCCTATAGAGAGAATGTTGGTTATCACAATGATAGAGGAGTTTGAGAATAAGTATTCCATGGCATTGATGTAATGTAATCTTGTTAATTACATATAGGCTTTAATTCAAAATTGAATGATAACTTAAAAAGTACATAAATAGAAATAAGAGATACCTAGATAAATGTGAACAACCTATTCATTATCAGTTGACTAGTGAATAAGGGAGATTAGCAATTATTAGGGTACTTTGGTACCTCTTTATAACCTCTGGCTAGTATATGGCCTTTAGGATTAGCTTATGACCTTTATGTCTAATATATGACCTTCGCGTCTAGTAATGACCTCTATGGTTCAATAAAACCCTTTGTGGTCCAGTATATGGCTTCTATAGCCAAGATAGTCTCATTCTCTAGTATTATGATAATTATCTATTGAGTATGGGCAATAAAGTAAATTTCATAATTTAAAATATAAATAAGAATTTATTTAAGAAGATATTATGGAATTAATAAATTGCATAACTTGTTAAAACTCATATTGTATTATAAATGGCATTTATTATCGAAGGTTCAAATAACATGACATAGTTTTATGATGAACTTAATGTGCATGTGAAGTGTGTGCATATATTATGCTTAATGTTCTTGGTGACACCACCAAGCTATGAAGCTTAACACATTGTTTGTTATTTTTGCTACATATAGGTTGAAGTGTAAGAAAGTGAAGTTAAAGTTGCAGTCCTAAGTAGTCAAAGATTTGGAAAAAGTCCCTTTTTGGTATATATATTATTTATATAGTTCTCATATTTATAGTTTGGCACTCATATGTATATATAAAAGCATGGGCATAATGTTTTCAAAGATGTTTTATAAAATTTAAAGGATGGATTGTACATAAGTATATGATTATTTTATTTGAGTTTGATCTTGATACATGTTATTGAGATGTGTTAATGACATATGTTGAGTTTGATGTGATGGATGTGATGTTGTAGTATGAGATATATGTTTTTATATAGGTTACTATTTGGGATAGTGTCACTAGATAGCTATTATTCTACTAGATTTTTTTACAAGATGACCCTAAATAGTCTAACCTATTATGTTGTTTTTATTAAGCAAGTATTTATGAGGTTTTATGCAAAACAAGTTTGTATATGTGGTTGTGTATAATTTTTAAGAAATAAGGATATAAGGAAGTTTGATATTGGTTTTGTTCATCATCCAAATTTGAAAGTAGGTCGGGTTAGGGGCATCATATGAATACTAAAGTGAACAGTGATAATAGAGATTGAATATGGAAGTACAGTTATAGACATTTGAAGAAGAATAAAGTGCTAATAGATGTCTTAAACTAGATTGGATAGCAATTAAAGAATTTTTAAAGCTTAATATGAGGTAAATATATTTTATAT
>CANXYI010685246.1:0-10373 GCA_948208565.1 Hura crepitans
CAATTTCACATTCTGCAATTTTCAGTTTATTTATTTATTTTTAATTCAATTATAACTGAAAATCCAACGCTACTTAAAATTAAACACATTTTCGCGATATAAAAAAGAGCTTTTTTACATCTCTCATAGTCAATTAAATCGTCTAACTCGCAGTTGCGGTTAATCAATAACAGAATCTACAAAACTTGTATCAAGGTATTATTCTGTGTCCAAGAAGGTATATCCATTCTAGGTGTTGCAGAAATTTCATGAAATTGACCACCAACACTTCAGCTTGTTCTTCAAATGTCGAGCAGCAGCCTGCGTGGATCCTCCACCACATCTTTGATTCGACGCAGGAAGAAAACTGCCTCTCTACCATCGATCAATCTATGGTCATATGTTAGAGCAATATACATCATGGGCCTGGGCACAACATTGCCTCCAACTACCATTGGGCGGTTCACAATTGAGTGCATCCCCAAAATCGCCGACTGCAAACCAAAGATTAGATGATAACACAATCAGATCATCGAAAATATCAATTAAAACCAGTTTCTGCAACATGTAAAGTTTTAGTGCAGCAATCGGGTTGTGGTATTAGAGCTCAAACAGAAAAGCCAAGAATGTGACTATTCCAAAAGTTCAGGTGGTTGCATGTATTCTCAGCAGAACTTACCTGTGGAGGATTGATGATAGGTGTACTCAAAAGACTTCCGTAAACTCCTCCATTAGAAATTGTAAATGAACCTCCAGCCATTTCATCAATTGATATAGTTCCATCATTTGCCTTCTTTGCAAGGGTGTTAATCTCCTTCTCTATCTCAGCAAAATTCATCTTATCAGCATTCCGAATGACGGGAACTACAAGGCCCTGAATTGGGAAAGAATGAGAATATTAAGCAACCTCCAGCCATCTCATCAACGGGTGTAGTTCTATTAAACAAAGAGATGATATCTATGCCATCACAAGAATTCTAAATATCACGGATAAACACAACATGATCTAGTATTCTATTTCTGCTTTAGGACAATATAGATTTGAAGATGCTTTAAGAAAACGCAAAGCTCGTATACATTTGAAATTAACAAAAGTTTGGCTTATGAACAACTCAACTGCAGAAGCTATTCAGAGAGAGAGAAGCAAACAGGATTCTATTAAATTTTCCAAATATGCAAGTACACTTGCACGAACTAAGTGCACAACCATAATAGTAAATCAATTAAAGTGGTAAGAAAAACCTTTGGAGTGCCAACAGCAATACTGATGTCTATGTAATCTCTGTATATGATATCATCCCCATCAATAACTGCATTTATAATTGGCTGATTCTGAAGCCCACTTACAGCAGCCTGGAGAATAACAGGAAAAAGGAGAAATAAACACGTTAGAGCCCAACAAAAAAAAAATTCAACTGCAAATGATTTTCTGTTGTCCTTAACAATACATAGCATACCTTTACAAATCCAGACATAAGGCCCAACTTAACTCCATGCTTTTCAACAAAAGCATCTTTATATTCAGATCGGAGCTTCATCAAATTAGTCCTGCAAGGCAGCACTCAAATAGTTGACAGACACTAGAGAAAAATAACATTTTACAGCCATAATTGAGAACAGCTGTAATAATGTACAATTATATTTTTAATAGTTATCTTATTTAGGAGATCTTATTTTATTTAGAAGTTAATTTCAGTTATGGTAGGATTTAGTATTTATTTTCCTATTTTAATATTTCCTAATCAGAAAGGAATTTATAGTTTCCTACTTAGAAAAGAATTCCAATTTTATTATGCTTGTAATCTCTATTTAAAGGCTGAATTGATTAATAAAATAAGCAGAAACTTAATAGAAATTCTAAGCTATTGAATTCTCTCTTTAACGAGTAACAAGCTTGGTTTATCATCCGGTGTTCTGATTCATAGTATGGGACCACGACAGTTGGGGCAATATAGAATAGTATGGGACCACGACAGCTGGGGCAATATAGACAAAGAGTGACATAAAAGCCTTTTCCCAAGAAATACAGGCCGTTATTGAAGCACAGCTCGCATTATTCGAATCACAAATAGTCGCTCAAATTGAACAACTCTTCTTGCAATTTCACCAGCAATTGCAGGTTGCTTTCAAGCTGAACAAACCAGCAAACAAGGAAGAATAAACCACTGTCAATTGCCCCAATTCACCATAGCCTAGCCAGCCGACAAAAGAAGGTAGTGTAGCATACCAGCCTCCAGAAGGAGGAGCCCTCAAGGAAGCAACATAGAGCCCCAAATTTAAAGCTTGATCTCTCAACTTTTCATGAGACTGAGATTCAATTAGATTCAAAAGATACCCATACTTTCATTGATTCTACAGCAGCCTGACAGGTCCAACTGGGAGTTCAAATTCGGTATAGTTTGGGTGTATCAATTGCAAAAACAGAGACAGCTTTCAGCACAGGAATTTGCCTAATGGATCCAACAAAATTGTGTTGCAACTTGGATCAGTTATTCAATGAATTTAGTGATTTTCTTCAAAAGACAATATGGCTACCGCCTATTTCAACTGTAACCAGCTCCTAAAGGAGCTTGAGGACAAGCTGGATTTCCAGGAAGGAAGTAATGTTACAGCTGTAACTGAGACCAGCTGTAATTAATACATAATTATATTTTTAGTAGTTATCTTATTTAGGAGATTTTTTTCAATTAGGAGGTTTTATTTTATTTAGGAATATTTTAGTTATGGCAGGATTTTTAGTATTTATTTTCTTATTTTAATATTTCCTAGTTAGAAAAGAATTTATTGTTTCGTATTTAAAAAAGAATTTCTATTTTATTAGGTTCATAATCTCTATTTAAAGAGGCTGAATTTAACCAATAAAATAAGCAGAAAATTAATAGAAATTCTAAGATATCAGGTTCTCTCTCTAAGGAGTCCTAAAGTATGCAACTCCCTTTAATGAGTTAGAATGTACCAGCTCCCTTTGATGAGCTTGATTTATCGCCCGGTGTTTTGATCCATAGTATGGGACCAGAACATATCACAAGAAGTTAAGAAATGCTATATGATGATGAAATCTGGTTAAAGGCTGTGTAAGATGATGAAAGAGAAAAATGTATAACCTAAGCATCAAAAAGTGAATTTAACCAGAAAAGAGTATACTAAAATCCCGAAGAAAACAGTAAAAACATTTTAGACAACAGTTGATTATTTTAATGATGCACAATAAAAAAAAAAAAGATTTGGAAGATAGCGAAGGCCAGATTTAGAAAATCTTCACTTAGTACGAATAGTAGCACAAGTGTTGCCATGCTTCTAATGCTATTCAGAACTTCTCCCACATTTACATCAGAATTTAAGGTGAGTGCTGTGTTGCAAGTACATGTAACATTAAAAATACCATAAATTATAGTCTGATATTACTTATAAGCTTCAAAAATCCCAAACCAATCTAAATAAAACCTAGGAAGGAGATTTTTTTTTTTTTCATTCTATTCTCTTCATGCTTGACTTTGAACATGCAGCACAAACTCTTTAAGCCAAAAGTGGTCTTCATCTTAGACATAACATGACTTTGGTATGCATAGGCACAAAGTGAGCATTGTCAGGACACGTTCAGCACTAACTATTTGAATACTTGATTCTCAATAAATGGCCAGCAAAATAATGAAGAGATCAATAGAGGCAAATAATTTATTTCACATGGAAAGAAGTGGAACCAGTGTGTCTTTAGTTATCTTCAACAGTATACATGGCCAAACAACTGTAATCAAAGAAACATAAGCACGAAATAAGTGATGCAAGTCAACTTTAATATTAATTGAACTCACATATCAACTTCATTGAATGTTGTTAACATAGCAAATGTGTTCTGGGAGTCCTTCAAACGGGTTGCAACTCTTTTCCGGAGTCTAGTCATGGGAACCTGTAGTCATGAATGTATTTAGGGTACTGTTTACAGCACACGGTCCCTCTTAAAGAACATTCTATGCAACAAGCCACAAGAGACTTACTCGTCTTTCTCTTTCCTTAGGGGGAAGCTGAGGTTCTGTTGCTGAGTGTTTAGGAGGTGGAGATGCTGGTGTTTTAGGCTTCTCTGTTACAGGAGTAGTTTCAACTTCGAGCTTTTGCTTCCCTTCATCTTTCTTTTCTGGAGGAGCTGGTGCCTTCTTGGGAGCAGCTGCATCTGTTGCTTTCTCACAGGGAGCAACATGAGCTACACCTTCAGCAGACTTTGAAATAATAGCAACCTTAAAACCTGGTTCCACAGTCTCTCCCTCCTTGGCTACAAACTGCCAACAATAACACAGATTCTAGAATCAACATTTAGAATCCAAAGCATTCACCCAATAGCAAGCCACGCTCCCACCTAAAAAATAAATCAACTAATAAGAGGATAACACTAAAAATCAAATAAAGTTATTACCTCTTTTATCACACCTGCTTCAGGACTGGCCACGTCAATTGTCACCTGAAGAAAAATAAAACGCGATAAGACAAATACAACCGGTTTTACTGCAATGAGGAAAAAAGCAGGGATGGTGGAAGAAAAGCACCTTATCCGTCTCAATTTGAGCAATTGGCTCATCAACTTCTACCCTATCACCAGGATCTGCACTCAAGACAAGGAATTCACACACAATCATTAGACTTTAACAAATACACTTACAATATGTTACATTAGGTAAATTATTCAGAAGGCATACTCTTCAGGAATTTTGCCAAAGTGCCATCAGTGATGGATTCACCCATAAAAGGGACAACAGCATCAACCAAATCCCCTGCAGCATATATTATGAATAGAACATATAATTATGAGCCAAAATATAACTGTAACAAATAGTTGCATTATCCCTCAAAAGACAATAATCTTCAAGTAACTAACACAGTTGATTCAACAACTAGATCCTGCTCCCATAGATCAAAAAAGTCAATATCAAACTCTTCAATGATTTGCAACTAAAAAAACACCTATATTGATCAAATCCAGGATATCATAATAAGAGGTAGTTTAACCCAGTGAAACCAAGGAACACCTGTGTTGATCAATCTGTGATGATAGGAGGCAGTGGAACCAAGTAACTAAACCCTAGCCAAGTAATGATCATAGAAGTAGCAATTAAAAAATTTTTTTAAAGATAACAGGGCAAAACATTGTACTAATAATAATTGATTGTCACTGAATTGAAACCTCTACATGAATGATGCCCTTGTGGGTACACTCTTCCCAAAGAGGTTGTTAAAAGATTGCTTATTTTACAAGTTAGGTTTTTCTAGGGATGTCCAAGTAAGGTATTGGGAAGCAACTCATATCACTAGAGGTATATATGAAAAGTAATACTTGAATCAACTTGCAAGATGCTCGATTCATAGCCACTGTAATTAAGTCCAGCTCAAGTTCACATAACAAATCAAGCCAAGTTAAAATGTCAAAATTACTAGAGTCAAATAATTCATTTGTTCAATTGAGTTTGATTTTTACCTCAATTTATACTATATTTTATATATAAATAACAATTTACTATTTTCCATTTACTCTAAACTATATAGTAAAAAATCATATTGAGCTCCAACTACACATTATTCAAGTTTCGATTGGATTAATAGAATTTTTCAAATTATAACAATTATTATATTGAGTTTGGGATACTAAATTCTTCAGCAGAATCAAGCTCAAACTTGGCTCTACATTGATTTAACTCAAGTTGTTACATTTCTAGATTTAACAACAATAATACACTTCATCAAGCAAAAATTAAGAACCATAAACTGCACTGTTAATGTCGTACTGAGATTCAATGAATGACTCAACTACAATCAATCCAACCATGCCAGCCAAAAAAAGAAAACTCTCCCTCTCTTCTTCCTCCTCATAACTGTGAAAGGAACGACAAAAATTCTATAGATCAGTAACAGTCATACCACTATCTGAAGAAAATGACCTGCTCCACATTTGCTTGGGAGCCATAAGCTCAAAGCTAGCAATGTTCCTGCATAGAATAAAGCTGAGTGAATGAATCCTATGAAATAGCAGCATAACCATCAGAAGTTACTGAGTCTATGGTAAATTAATTAATATATCCAATCCATATCCTTTATTTCAGGATAACTTAGTTTTATAACAATCTCTGGTCTAAGGATTCACTAGAGAGAGATTATAAAGGAAAGTCATTGAGCAGGCTAATCATATCAACACATCCCATCTAGCCTTCTCTCTGTTTAATGACTAGGTAAAATCTTTAATTGACATTGTCCTCTCTTTAATTTACATTATTCAACTTTAGAAAGGAGCCTCTTTGGAAAACTATAAAGTCAAAACTTGCCAGCATGTCCGCTTCATCAAAACTAGGTGGCCATCTGGGGCAGTACAGCCTACCTTCTCAAATTTTTCTTCACAACAATTCTTTACACGAGCCAATGCAAGAGCATTCAAGCTAACTTATGACTTCAATTTTTAAGTCTTTTCTTTAATTTAAGATTCCTACTTAGAAAAGTATTTATAAAAATAAACTACAAGTTTCCTTTCTTATTTATTCTTCGTAGTTATAAAGTAGTTTACTTAATTAATTAAAAACTTTTTCTAGTCTAAAACGTAGGATGTCCAATCCCAAATAGTATAAACAGGACAACAAGTCATATGTGATATTACACTTTCTTTTCTCAATCTAGAACTTTGATCCTAGATTTTTACTTGACCCTAAATATTTTTCTATTGCCACAACCACAACTACCCCATTTTCGCCCCAATTGTTGAGATATAACTGCCCTAAATTTTTCTGCGACAGTGTAACAGGAAACTTGGCTGATATATGAAAACCTGGGTCTCCTTTCACAATTGTATTGCTTATACTATTATTTATATCAATGAGTCGGGGATGAGAACGAGACGTCAAAAAGAAGCGAGGCAATAATTTAACGCCTTCTAGTATCATAAATCTATTGAGAAAAAGATTAAGAAATCCAAAAAGATCAAACAAATGACAGCTCATTATGAAATGAATTTCATTCCAAATTAATTTTTATCCTTTATTGCGATTATAAAATCACTACACAAATAGAAAAAGCTACCAAAAGTCATAGAAATATAACTGCATCACTAACCTTGGGGACCTTGAACTAGCAGCTGAACCTGAAATAACACGGTTCAAAAGTCATCACTTATACGACCAAGAGACCAATATAATCATCAACCACACAAATTTTTATTCATATTCACCGGATGAAATGAGGTGACTGAAGTTCCGGACATGCCCAAACCCTCTTGGATAAAGTAAAATCTGTTCAGGCGCTTAAAAATTATTTAAGTGCTTGACCATAATAAGTTTCAAACAATAGAAAATAAAAATAAAAAGCATCTCCATTTCGTCAATCAGCAAAAACATGAGGCAAACAAGCCAAATATATGATGCAAGGCAACATATTAAAAAGTGAAAAACAACTCTTCAATACTCAAAAGCTAAATAAAATAAATTAAATTAAACTAAGGGAAAGGAAAACTATTGAAGTACCTCTTTCTCAAAGAGAGACGAAACTCTAGGCGCAGATGCTCCAGGTCTAATAGTCTGTAAGGACTGCTTCAAAATCTGATATAGGCAAAAAAAAAAATCCATTTCAAAAAAATACAAATATAAACCGAAAAGAAAGAAATAAAACTAAATACATAAATAAATAAAATAAGTAAATCTTAACCGAATAAGAAGAGCCTCCAAAAGCAGCTTTTCTCCTTAAAACGCCCAACATCATGACTTGGATCTCTGAATTCACGATCAAACCAAAAGAAAAAAAAAATACAAAATTCAATATCGACCTAAGAAAACAGAATACATCAAAAACAAATCAGAAGGAAAATCAATAAAACAGAGAACAGTAAAGGATCAATCCGACAAACTATGATTTAAAACATGATACGAGAAATTTTGAAATGCAGGGTTATGGTTTCACCTGAATGGAACGAACAGATACTTTGACCAGAGCGAATCTGTAAAACAAAACTAAGAAGAAGAAGAAATAGTAGTAGGGTTTCTCCTTGAAAAGGAGAGAGAAGAGAGACACCGGGAAGCTTTAATCTGAGCACGTTGTGCGATCTCTGCAGCGAGTTTGCAATTTGGTCGCGTGGCGCACTTTGATTGGTTAAAAAAAATTGAAAAATCAAATTTGTACCAAGTAAAGCACTATTTTGATTCCTTGCTTTCGGGTAGAGAAGAAAAGAGGAAAATTTATGGAGAGGTGTTGCAACGTTGTCGTTTAAATCTATCTTTGCTTTTAGGAATACGGTCGATTTTTACCCTAATTTTTTATGTAGTCATCATAGCATATTTTTAAATTATATTTACTCTTAAATTTTATAGATATTCAATTATAAATATCAGGTATTGTTACTTTAAAAGATAAAACATATTTATTTCAATAAATTTAAAGTTAAAATATTTCTTTTGAACATATATAAAATAAATCATATAATTTTTTGAATTTAGTGATAAATTCTGAAAAAAAATAGTTAATAATAGTACATTTGACTATTTTAAAAATTGCAAAATATAAATTGACTTAAACCAATTATTTTATTGAAACTGTTTTAAGTTTTTAAACTTTTGGCTTTTGAGGTTAATAATAGAATGGAAAATTCACTATAAAATAACTTCCAACTTCACAACTTTTCAATATCACGCCTAAATTTTAAAAAAATAATAATAAAATATTAAATTTTAATTTTTTCAATTTTTAACCGTACGAAAAAAATACACTAATGTTTGGACAGAGCCTTTTCTCTAGAATGTAATTAGAAATTACAATTAAATTATCAAATTTAAATTCAACAATTAAATTGAGAAGTAGATAAAAATAATATAAATGTGTAATTACTTCTTTTTTTTTAATAATTAGTCAGCACGCTTCAACCATAGAACACGCAATCTTCCGATTTCCTTTTTTCTTGACAAGTTATAAATTTTGGAAAAGTAGGAATAGAAATCACGCTCTATAATTATCTCGTAAGCATTTTAAGTTTTTGACATTTCAATTTCAATGGATCCCTTTAAAATCTTCCTTTGTGCTCCGTTATGAAAAGAATGAACCATAAACATATTTAAACGGTTGAAAAGCGCAAAAATAGAAGATAATCTGCAATTCTAATGTCATTTCTCCAATCATTATTATTTTTATTTTTATTATTAGGTATAACTTAGTTTTAAATCTACATGCTTTTCGAATTCTTAATATTAAAATTATATTTTTATTCTGCAACATTAATTCCTTTATTTTTATTATTTTCATATTAAGCATATATTATTTGTTATTATATTTCACATTAATTCTTTATTAAAAAAAGTTTTTAGTATATACTTTTTTCTTTCGATATGACCTAAATGTAGATAAAAAAAACACATAGAGTTAATGTTATAAAATCAAAATATAACAACAAGTATAGAAACATCAAGAGACATTTTATTATTATTATTATTATTATTATTATTATTATTATTATTATTATTGTTGTTGTTGTTGTTGAAGGAGAAAACGAGTTTGGATTTTATTTTTGATAAAAGTGAAAACTTACTTTTAAATTTTATGAAATGAACAACATTTACTGTTAATTTTTTTGAAAATGCTCTCATAATGAATTAAAAATTCAAAAAAAATTTCTTATATTTTTTAAAATAAATAATTTTTATCTTTAAAATTTTTAAAATTGATAGATTTATTTTAAAATAATAAAAGTTTAAGGGTAAAAATTAAATAAAATTGATAATTTCTATTTATTTTAAAATTTAAAAATAAAAACTGATAAAAAATAATTAAAAAATAAATAATATTTATTTGACAAAATTTTAAAATAAACTCTATATATCTTTTATTCTTATCTAGTATTATTATAAACCTAAAAATTCAAATTTACCATCAGCCAGCCCACTAGGAATGTTCATGAACCGATTAACCGATTTATAAGCAACATTTAAAAATCAATCCATTAATATCGGTTTTTAAAAAATTATTAACCATTAATTAATTTATTAATATCAGTTAATCGGTCTGTCGGTTTCGATTTTTTCAATTTAATTAACCAATAATTTTCGGTTAACCACTAAAAATTTTAAATAAATAATTTATATTAAAAATATATAAATTACAAAAGTTATTTCCATTGTTTAAAGTATTTTAAAATAAAGATTACAAACTAACTATAATATTAACCAATATTTAAATAAAAATACAAATAAAAATTTTTTGTTATATTAAAATTTATATATATATATATATATATATATATATATATATATATATATATATATCAAACAATAATTTAGTGACAAAACTGTCGCTAAAAGTAGATATATATATATATATATATACAATTGTTGCTAAAAGTTAAAAATTGTCACTAAAAATTTTTAGTAACACTTATCTTCTCTCGC
>CANXYI010685343.1:0-15728 GCA_948208565.1 Hura crepitans
GTGAATTGAATTAAGTAAATAATCAATATGATCATGGAATTAAAATTAATCATAATTTGATAATATTTTCTGAATAAATTGATGAAATACAGACCTAGGGGCATTTTGGTAATTTTACACATATGTTATTAAATGAATTGATTAATTTAAAATATGCATGCTATGGATACTAATAACTATCCTAAATGATTTATGTGAGTTAAAGAGATTATTTTATGACATATAAATGCCATAGGGGTATTTTGGTAATTTGGCACGATAATGTGTAAATTGAACTAAAATACTTGGCAAGAACAATAATTGGACTGCACATGTGTAAAAAGATATGATGACATGATTTAAATGTTTTAAGTTTACCATTGAGTATCTTGTATACTCAGCGTACCTATTTTGGTGCGCAGGTAATCAAGATCAGAATCCTACCTTGTGAAGCCTGTAGATAAAAGTTTAAAGGATACTTTTTAGAAGAGCACAAAGTAAAAGTTGTATAGTTTTGATATCCATGTACTTAGGTGGGAAATGGGTAGAAAATATGTATTTAGATTCTGTAAATGTAATGTATATAAGTATATATAAACTGTTGATGTGAATGGAATAAAAGTATATGTTTTGTAATTGCATGTTTAGAAATGATGCCTGTTGATGATGTGAGCATAAGGCTCTATATATGAATGCTTATTATCTGTGACCTGAGGCCCGTGTTGCTATTTGAATAGGCTAATGTTAAGTTGATAATGAGGACCAGATGGCTCTAGGAGTTGTGAAATGATTATAAAAGTGTTTATAGGTAGAAATGAACTTTGGGATAGTGATCCGAGCAACCGTTATGCTGTCGAATTTTTAGGTAATACCAGATTGGGTTGAATTCCTTCTGTAATAGACTAAACATGATAAAATAAACTTAAATGGACTATAGGAACTGACTAGACTGCATTTGGAGTCAGACAAAATTGCCTAGTGTAGTATTGATAAAAGTTAAATGAATGATTGTGGGAGAAGTGAAATGGGTGACCTGGTGGGAAGTGCACCACTTATTAGGTTTCTTTGGGAACCTAGTAGGGTGTGTCATATTTTATGGTATTAGAGCCTAGGTTTAGTGTTCCTCAGTAGAGTACATAGATATTAAATGTCTAAGTTTTAAATTCCTCTAAACTGATGCACTGCTAGAGGTTAATAAGAAAAAGTCTTCTGCAATATAGAAATGACCATATGAAGGAGGGGCTAAGGAACCAATTGGTTTTGTAACCATAGTTATATAACGAGTAAGTTGTGTACTAGCACCTAAACCCAATAATGTTACACATCAGGCAAGAGTAATCCCTATCCTGGTATGTCAGGGAGTATTACATGAAAGGATCTTGCTATATAACTAAAGTATGCTAAGGGGATTATTTTCAATGATATGTAAAGAATGTAAGAGATTCTTGATAGGACAAAATGTAAGGTTAAGGATACAAACAACTAACTCTCAGAAAGAGAGATTTTGCAATGCTAGTACTAACTGCATATGACATAGAGGAAATGGTACTAGAAAGTAGAGACCTCTTTTAAAGAAAGAGGTAGTGCACTATGGGATAGTTCAATGTAGAGGCCTAATGGTAAGATATGGAGAGATGGCCATTTATAGGTATAGTTTCAGCCTAGGTCCTAGTATCAAATAAGGTACCAGGGGCAGAGACAGACATAGACCCAGAGTTCGAGGTAAGCTTGTATTGGTAGACCTTAATTGCTTTCTCGGGTCAATAGTTGTATAGAGTGTAACAGGAGTGGACCTCCCATATAGGCCACTTATCAAAAGAAGCACTAGGGGTAGTGTAAAGAAGGCAAAAGAAGAGAATGTCTCTATTATGGTGTTAGAGACCACTATAGAGAGAGTGTCCTTAAGAATAGGTAAAGGGTGCCTAGACACAGACACCCAATATTGCACCCTAAAGTAAGGGTCAAGGGCAAACCAAAAGAGAGTAGTCTAATACTAGTCAGGGTACTAGAATTGAGGCTTGTGTTTCAGCCAGGTAGTGTGCTGTGAGAGCTAGAGAAGAGGTTATAACACTAGAGGCTATAACTGGTATTTTGTCTATCTAATGTTTCAGTCTTGACTTTGAAAGACCCTAATTCAATACCCTTCTATGTATGTACTACACAAGCACTAAATAGGCAGTTAGAGCATGAACATGTTGATGCAGACATTGGAGTTAGCAACCTTATAGGGCAAATTGTGATTGTGAATAGGGTGCATGAAAGATGCCCTTTGGTAATTCAGGGACATAGATTGTTGCTAATTGATCGAATTACATTACAATTGATTGATATAATCCTAGGATGGATTAGCTTACTAAGTATTAGGCTATAACCAATTATAAACATAAAAAATTTACCCTCCAGACTATACAAAGATTGATAGTGACAGTGGATAGTGAGACAAACCTTTTAAATAAACTTTGTTATTAAAATATAACAACTCCTTTGGAAGGGGTAAGGCATGTTTGGCCTATGTGATTAATCTGAATGTTTTAACTCTAATTTGGCACATATTCCAGTTGTATTTGAGTTTTTTGATGTATTCCTAGTGATCTACCAGGCTTACCACCTCAGAAAAGGGAGGTGTATTCTAGTATTGCTTCAGTACCTATTGCATCTTATAGAATGGCATCTGCTGAAATAAAAGAACTGAGGATACAGCTGTAAGAGCTATGTGATAAAGATTTTATTAAACCTAATGTATCTATTTAAGGAGTGCCTGTGTTGTTTGTATAGAAGAAAGGCAGGTTACTCATTTTATATATTACTTTATGGGTAGCTAAATAGAGTGATTGTGAAGAATAAGCATCCCCTACTAAGATTGATAATCTTTTTAATCATTTGAGAGGGACTAGTATATTTTCCAAAATTGATCTGAGATCTAGATACTATCAACTAAGGATTAAGGAAGCAAATGTTAATAAAACTACTTTTAGAACCTAGTATGGGCATTTTGAGTTCTTAGAGATGCTATTAGTATGCATTAATAGCCCAGTAGCTTTTATGAAACTCAATGAATAGAGCTTTTTAAGCTTACGTAGATAAATGGAGGTGGTGCTCATAGATGTTATTCTGATGTACTCTAAAAATCAGAAAGAGTATGAACAACACCTAAAGGTTATGTTACAAACCCTAACAGAAAGGCAGTTGTATGCCAAGCTTAGTAAGTGTGATTTTGGTTGAGTGAAGTTTCTTCTCTAGGCCACATGGTGTTAGTAGAGGAAAGAGGAATTGATCCTAGTAAATGAAAAACAATATTAGAATGGAAACCACCTAGGAATATAACTAAGGTGAGAAATTTTCTAGCATTAGTTAATATTACAAAAGACTTGTAAGAGGTTTCTTCATCATTACCACTCCTTTAACCAAACGTATTAGAAAGAATGCGAGATTTCAATGGGATGATAAGTGTCAAGCTAATTTTAAGCAATTGAAAAAGCTACTGACAAAGGCTCCTATCCTGAATCAAATTGAACAGGGTAAGGACCTTACAGTGTATAGTGATGCTTTACTAAATGGCATGAGATATGTGTTAATGTAGGATAGAAAGGTAGTGGCTTATGCTACAAGACAATTGAAGCCACATGAGAAGAATTATTTTACCTATGACTTGTGGCTAGTTACCATTGTGTTTATTTTAGAAATATGAAGGCACTATATGTGTAAAGAGAAATGCTACATATGCACAGACTGTAAGAGCATAAAATATCTCTTTACTTAAAAGAAATTGAACTTGAGATAGAGAAGTTGGTTGGAGTTGATCAAGGATTGTGATTATCTAATTGATTACCACCTAGGGAAAGCCAATGTGATGGCAAGTGCTTGGAGCAAGAAAAGTTATGATAACTATGAAAAGCATGAATGATAGTTATAGTACCTTCCAAGAATGCTGTGTTAGCTGGGTTATAGATAAAGCCAGATTTTTAACAGTCGATCAAAGAAAATCAGATGGTAGAGGAGTAACTAGTTTTGATGGCAAGTAAGGTTTAAGAGGGGAAGACCATAGGGTTTGAGTTGAAAGAGGGTGGATAGTTGTATTATTAGAATTGATTATACGTACCTCATACGAATGACTTAGGGTTGTAGATAATTAAAGAGACACATAAGGCTTCTTGTTTTATACATCTAAGGAAGAAAATTTGAACTTGTGATTTTATTATTGATGGCCTGGAATGAAAAGAGATGTGGTAGTACATGACGCTAAGTGTTTGACATGCCAGCAAGTGGAAAATGAGCATCAGATTCCCCTAAGATTATTGCATCCTACAGCAATACCAGATTGGAAAGGAGAAAAGCTGACCATAGATTTTGTGATAGGTTTACCTTTGACTAGAGATAAATACAGTCTTGTATAGATAATTATTAATAGATTGATAGAGACAGTTTAAATTACTCGGTCAGGATAGAGTGCCCCTAGAGAGGTTAGCTAGACTTCATATGGAGGAGATAGTTTGATTTCATGTTGTGCCAGTGACTGTCATTTTTAATAAGGATCTTTATTTTACTTCTAAATTTTAGAAGAAGCTACAGGTAGCTTTAGGTACTAAACTGGCATATAGCATGGTTTTTCATCCTCAGTCTGATGGATAGTCAAAAAAGGTGATATAGATATTTGAATATATGTTAGGAGATGGTACTATTAAGCTTATGGATAACTGGGATCCATATATATTCTTGGTAGAGGTTGCCTATGATAGTAGATACCAATCTAGTTTAGGAATGGACCTATATGAGGCATCAGATGTTAGACAATAGAGGACTCCTTCATGTTGGAGTGAAGCTGGAGAGAGAAAAATCTCTAGTGTATATTTAATCAAAGAGGTGAAAGAAAAAGTTAAGTTAATTAAAAAAAAGGCTAAAGGTAGCTATGGTTAAAAAAGGATCATATGCTCATTTGAAGAAGAGAAAGATGAGATATACAGCTGGGGAAAAAGTGTTTCTAGAGGTCTCTCTGAGGAAAAGGCTGTGGAGGTTTGAGGAAAAAGGTGTGGAGGGAAATTGAGTTCTAAGTTCATCGGACCCTTTGAGAATACAAATGAGGTCAAACCTCTAGCATACAGGCTTGCATTACCACCTGAGCTATGGTAGATACACAATGTTTTCCATGTTTCTAAGCTTAAAAGGTATATATCAAATCCATTATATGCAATTCCGATAGCAGATATTAAAGTACAGTCAGATTTATGTTATGAGGAGGAATTGATATAGACAATGGCTCGTGAAATGAGATAGTTGAACAATAAGCTCGGACCATTGTTATAGTGCTATGGAGGTACCAAAATATAGAGAGAGTTACTTGGGAGCCAAATGAGCATATGAGAGCTTAGTATCCTCCTTTATTTGCTCTAGGTAATTTTGAGGATTAAATTTTCTTAAAAGGGGAAAAATTGTAATGCCCATATTTTGAGGCTTCATGAACAATGCCACTGGGTCCGAGAAGTGTGCCTAGGGTGTCGGGTCATTTGCACATAAATCGAGGTAATGACACTAGTCATGAAACTTTAAGGGGCTTTAATGGGATGAAAAAGGCAAAATTTAAAAATTTAGTAGAACCAATACGTCATTTTACACTATAAGCTACCCCTCGATGCAATAAAAATTTTACAGGCTGGGATTAACTCGAGATGAGTCTGGATGGATCAGAAAATAATTGACCTTAAAGCTCAAAAATTCCACTAAGTCCATTGGTGAATGAATTTTTAGAATCGGAGGTCGTTTGTGAATTCTCATAATGTTCAAGTTTTCATGTAAATTGAGTAGTCTAAAAATTTTCTTACCAATAGAATTCGGCCACAAAAATTTACGAGCATGTAGATGGGGTTAAAATAAGAATTTTAAAATGAACGATATAATTTTCAGAGGTTTGAGTGAATTCTTATGAATTTTCAATGTTTGCCAAAAAATCGATATAGTTTTGACATTTCAAGTGGTTTCGGGACAACCCATGTCATGTCACATAAACCCACAGCCATGCCAAGTGGCTAAAATTTCATGCCAAGTGGAAAATGGGTCATGCCATGTAAATTCCACTCAAATAAAATGAAAAAAAAAATCTTTCATCCTTTTCTATTGCCGATGCTAGGTAGAACTTCAACTAGCCATAACTCTTTCAGTTTCTCACCAAAAATGGTGATTCTAGTTTCTAAATTTAATTTTGCCCATTAGCCACCACGGAGAAAAAGAATGAGGCAAAAAGGAGTTTTAATCTAGGAGCTAAAATTAAGCAAAGATTATTAGTTCAAGTTATCCAAAATTTTGAACTTTAGGTGAGTTTTATGGGTTTTCTCCTTCTTAACTCTGGATTTTTTGTTGGAACTTTATGCTAAAGAGTGCTTAACACCTATGTGATTGTGTGTGTGAGGATTTGTGGTCATTGGATGGCATTTTGAGGTCCACAAAAGGGAGAGAAGCCTCAAATGGAAGGTTGGGTAGAAATGTATTCTTAGTGATTCTTGAGGGATTGAGGAGTTTTTAAGACAAGTAAGTGAACTTTAAGTATTTCTTTCATGCTATGGGATAATTGTGGATAAAGGAAAATAGATTAGGCTGATTAAAAGTTGAGATTCATGTATAAACATCATATATTGAATGATTGAAATTGTTCAATTTGTGAGCTAGGAATAATGGACTTAAGGAAATTTAAGATTTGGCTTAAAGTGCTTACTAATTTTAGGTTGATTGAATGTTTAAAATGGCTATATAATGCCTAATATCAAATTTAAGTATTAAATGGTATGTTTTTATGTGAATTAAAGTGATTAACGATTGATACTGTGATGAGAAGCATAAAATGACTAAGTCCTAAGAGTTATATATGGCCTAATTGTGATTATGTTAATTTATCAATGGTATATAGTATGTGAAACCTATGGAAATTGGCTTGGAATTAAGTAAGTGTGTGTAATTGTGTTCATGGCATATATGTGTAGATGAATATTGATATAATGTTGGAAGAAAATGGAATTAGACCTATTTGTTCATTGTACCTAAGAGCAATGTGAAGAAAAAGTGGCTTGAAACTTAGTTTATTTAAGTGGTATGTATATGAACTATAATGGTTTGGTAATTGACCTAAAATGATCTTGGATTGAACAATGAATATGGCATGATTATACCTTAAATAAACTTTAAGAATGCATCTTTAAATGAATGAAAATGTTGAACTAAAAAAATTGCTTAAAAAGTGACTTGAAATGAACTATGAAAAATGAACATAAACTTGTGCCTTTAGGGCTATACTTGGGATATAAGAATGAATGTCAATTGTGCCTATTTTTAGGCTTTAGAAGTGGCTTAGATATCATTAGCTTTGGGCCTATAAATGTGCTTAATGAGATGTTGAAAACTGTATTGAAATTGGACTTAAAATATTCATAGTAATAAGCTTTTAAAAGTGGTTGAAATGACCTATAACTGTCTAGTTAACCATTACCTAAATGAAAAATGTCACTGGATAGAAAGAATTAAATACATGAAAACAAATGACATGATAAATTAAAGTATATTGATTGATGAATTTAGAAAGTTTTAGAACTTGAAAATACTTTTGAATTTTTACCTAGTAAAGCTATAATAGGGCTATACCAAATTGATAAAAAATGAAATATCTAATAAAATTCAAAACTATCTATATTTGAAACTTAAATATTATAAGAACATGTTTGGTCAATGAATGAAATTAAAATGTGCTACTTGGCCTATTAGTTAGACACCCACTGTATTGGTTGACCCGTCAACTTAAGGTTTTAGTAGCTACTAGTTGTTTAATGTTTAGGCAATGATATTCATTATGGCTGGAAAGGCTTACATGCTGATCTTCATTATGTCACATAGTTGTTGAGATTTTATTTATGGCTGTGGAGGCCTACGGGCTAATTTCCATTATGTCACATACTTGATGATGATTAATTGTGGCTAGGGAGGCCTATAGGCTGATCTCTATTATGTCACATAGATGTTGAGATTTTATTTGTGGCTAGGGAGACCAATGGGATGATATCCATTATATAACATAGATTAATGTTATTTATTTATAGTAGAGATGCTACAGGCTGATCTCCATGATGTCACACATGCTGATGCAGCGATCGAGGTCTAAAATAGGGACCACTGCACAAGTTTATTCCCTTTAGGTCCAGTGTTTGTAAGTGATATCTTTCTACTTGGGCCAATGAATTGAATTAAGTAAATAATCAATATGATCATGGAAATAAAATTAGGCATAATTGGATAATATTTTTTGAATAAATTGATGAAATATAGACCTAGGGATATTTTGGTAATTTTACACATATGTTATTAAATGAATTGATTAATGTAAAATATGCATGCCATGAATATGAAGAACTATCCTACATGATTTATGTGAGTTAAAAGGATTATTTTATGACATATAAATTCCTTAGGGGCATTTTGGTAATTTGGCATGATAATGTGTAAATTGAACAAAGGACTTGGCAAGAACAATAATTGGACTGCACATGTATGAAAAGGTATGATGACATGATTTAAATGTTTTAATTTCACCATTGAGTATCTCATATAATCAGCATACCTATTTTGGTGCATAGGTAATCAAGATCAGAATCTTGCCTCATGAACTGTGTAGATAAACGTTTAGAGGATACTTTTTAGAGGAGCACAATGCAAATGTTTTATAGTTTTGATATCCATGTACTTAGGTGGGAAATGGGTAGAAAATATGTATTTAGGTTATGTAAATGTAATGTATATAAGTATGTATAAACTGTTGATGTGAATGGAATAAAACTATATGTTTTATGAGTGCATATTTAAAAATGATGCATGTTGATGATGTGAGTCTGAGGCTCTATATATGTATACTTATTATCTATGGCCTGAGGCCCATGTTGCTATTTGAATAAGTTAATGTTAGGTTAATAATGGGGGACCAGATGGGTCTAGGAGTTGTGAAATAATATAAAAGTGTTTATAGCTAGAAATGAATTTTGGAATAGTGACCTGAGTAGCCATTGTGCTACCAGATTTTTAAGTAATCCCAGATTGGGTTGAATTCCTTTTATAATAGCCTAAACATGATAAAATGAACTTAAATAGACTATAAGAACTAACCAGACTGGATTTAGAGTCAGATAGAATTGCCTAGTATAATATCGATAAAAGTTAAATGAATGATTATGGGAGAAGTGAAATAGGTGACCTAGTGGGAAGTGTACTGCTTATTTGGTTTCTTCGAGAACCCAGTAAGGGGTGTCGCATAGTAAGATATTCAAAAGGAAGAAAGAAGAAGAATATAGTCTAAAAATTCACAAATAGAGTATGCGAATTTTCTATCTATTTGGTGGCTGATTGTATTAGATGAATTTTTTTATAGGCTATTTATGCTAAATTAGCTCTCTTTAGTTTAAATTTTAACCCTTAAAATCTGACCTAAGTCTCAGTCAAGGAGGCCCATAAATTGGACTCCATTTATCTATTGCACATGACCCAATAAGAAGGTCTATGTATATAAAACTTTCAGGCCCTTTTGGGGCTTCATTTTGAGGCTTTTTTAAGCCTTAATTTAAATCAACCACAATCCTAATTTATAATCCTTTTAATTAAAAGATCCATTTAAAATTAGATTAAAATGTACCTTTACTTTGGCCTCGTAGGCCTAAGTCCTTTTTAACACTTAAAAAGGTCAAATTGGATTAACTAGGCTCCAAGCCTAATTTCTTTTTTTCTTTTTTATTTCTTCTCCCTTTAATAATATCTCATATCATTGAAATATTTAACACTTTGATAATCATTTCAATTCTTTATGTATATGACCCTATGGGTTTTTAAAACATGCTGGCAGTACATGGTAAATTAGAGTCCTAGTCCAACTAAGACTTTTATAGTTCAATCTTATTGTGCCTATAATTAATTCTCAATTATAAATTCACTAACATACAAGTCTTAAGAGGTTTCTAGCTACACATCAAGACTACCTAAGTGTTAGAAAGTAAAGTGGTTTGACTTAACCATTATATATATAGTTATTGTGTAATTACTCTTTTGACCGTACTTTATCTCGTTTAGGTTTTAGTATATGGCAACTCAATGATTAATTACGTATGTCTAATCAAGCCCTAAACATGTTAATTCTAATATTTACACTTTTATTCCTAAATTGCCCTCATAAATCTCATTAACACTTGCATTTCACTCTAACTAATGATTCCCAAAATAAAGAATTATTAGATTTATGTGATAAACTCCCTACTATAATCTAGGGTAGTGAATCCTCTATCGATCACTCAACTACCCTTAAGTATCTCAGACTATACCTAATCTCCTAGTGATGTATACATCATGGCAAAGTAAAAGCATCAGAGTTAAAGTATACCCTTTGATACTTAAGATAACCTTAGTGATCTCAAGTTAGAAGATACTTACACCTACTGATATGATGAGATGACTTCACTGACATAAATTATATATCCACATGAAGATCTCATTTTTTAGTCCCTAATGAAATTATTTCTCAAACAAGGATCAACACTAACAATAAGCATCACCATGCTTATAGCTTGTGAGAAATACTATATGACCAAGTCAAAAAGCACAACATGTTTTAGTCTATCCATATTAATAATGTCCTACCTTGTTAATACAATAACTAGGGATAACTTTGGTATTTCACATTTTTATGTAATAGAATCTCATATGTCATGGACTCTTTATGATTTTCTCTACACTATGAAATGATACAAGGGACTTTATTACAAAGTTTAATGTCTATGTCAAACAAATGAATTAATCAAAAGCACTTATGTAATAAAGAATGCCCTTTATTATAAATGAATGCTTAAATGTACATGAAATATCCCTATTACACATATGTTTTAGGGCATACAACTAATAGTTACACCTCTCTCTTGGTTTTCCATTATCATTTTCACTTCTTAGTATAAAATCAAAATCATTTCATATAGTAGAATTTTATTTACATTTTTTGAAAGTGGGTTCAGTAGATTTATCAATGCTTTCTTTTGCACTACTTATACTTTTATCCATTCTACATGTGAAAATAATATAAAGATAAGTTCAAATAATGAATCCAACTGCAGGGAATAAGCATAAAAATAAAGGTGTCTCAATTTTTTCTCTAACAATAGATGAGTAATCTATATCTCTTAAAAATGAGAATGATATTGGTTTTTCAAAATTACAATAAGGGTGTCTCAAATTTATTCCCTATAATTTATGCAAAGTGAGATAAAAGGAACCTACTTCAGTTGTGGGACTTTGCAAAATATTGAACTAGGCTTTTAAAGTCATTTCATTTTCCATGCACTATCATATAACACTTCACTGTAAATTCAAATCTATAAACATGTCTACCACAACATAATTTATATTAGCATGCTTTTGCTATTTAGATATCGCTAAAAAAATGTAGCAAAATCTAGAAATCACATTTATGCTTCTCTTCCTTTAATTTTGCTTTCTAAAAAACATTATACAATATGGTAGCAGAGGATCATGCCTCTTCAATTAAAGATATCTTTTTCTTCCTCATTTTTATTTTTTTTTTCATATTACAGATCTTGATTCGTGCTTTATGGTATTTCCAATGTAAAAAAATAAAATCTCATAAAGGATTGTTCATGGAACTACTATTAAGATTCTTTGAACCATATTTCCTAGTACCATTCCTATGTTCATTGCTATATCATCATTTGTTGTGTTATACTCAATAGACAAGGAAGTAATAGATCCAATCATTACTAACCAAAGAAAAATTACAAATTCATAGTTTTAAGAGTGATACTCCTCTTCAACCTAGCAGTAAAGAATCATGCCTTTTTGCATGATCAATAAGAAAATATATGTAGTGGATAGGTATTTGTTAGTAGACTCATGCTACAAAAAATAGAAATAAAACTCTTAAAGAGTCATAATAAAACCAAGCAATATTTAGATAACATAACACCTTAAGTTTATTAAGCAGCTAATTCTTTAACTACTAATAGCTCTTAACTCAACTAAATTAAAACTCACAAATGAAGTAATATATTGCCATTTGCTTGAAAAAATAGAGGACCAATGTTACTAATAATAGCGAAACCTTACACATTAAAAAAAGGATGAAATATTCATTAAAAATTTATAATCTAAGACTCTATAGTATGATCTTCCCTTTTGTTATAGCAATTATTCACCAATGCTATATTATGACTCACAAAAAGAAAATAAACAAATCTAAAAAATGCAAGTGCAAGAAATAAGATACACAAAGCTAGTAACATTTTAAGGTTCATGCGTAACTATAAGCAATTAAGTCCTTTCCTCAATTGCTTTGAACAACTTCATAAGATTTGATGCTAAAAACCCATAATGATCTTGAGAACTTAAGATCTAAGGGATGTAATACTTACACATCATTTCCAAATTCAACCGATTCCAAGATATTATCATTTTCTAGGACACTAAATAATGGATAATAGAACATATAACCATATCCAAGTAATGCATATGAAAAGTGTTGTAATGTACATCAAATTAAAATCCTACATATGGTAAGTTTTCTTTTGCATGTTAAGAGCTCCTTATGGTATAACCTATCACAGTGTCATATCTAACTTATGTTTAGGATTTTCATGAAATTAATTGGTATGCATTATAAGTGTATGATATGTTAGCTTTTCATGAGTTATGCACAGCAAAAATTTAAAATTTTGTGAAAAACCAAACATGGAATAGGTGACCAAAAGATTCGAAATGATAAATAAAAAAATCATAAAAGTAGTAGATTAATTACAGTTATCTATTTTCTTCAATTATTTATTCTTCTGCTCACTTTATCAAGTTATCACAAACTACAGTGATCCTCACCAAGAATCCCTCTAAGGTATCCATATAAGAATCACAATGAGAGGACTATATAAATTCTTATATGCTAGTAAGAAATTCATAAGGATGAAAAAGAAGAAAGAAGAAAATCATGTTCTACTTTAGGGAGGGTGTATATACCAAAAGTTTTGGTGGCTCTCCCTATTTAAAAATTTAACCTAAAATATCCATTAAAAGGCCAATGAAATAGACCTCAACTTAAACCAAGTGCATGGCCCAGTTTTGGGCCTATACACATTGCACAACTAGTTTACTTTGGGCTGATTCTTTTAGGCACTATTGAGCCTCTTTTTTATTAGATAATAGCCTGATATATGGTCTTTTTAACACTTAAAAGGTCCACTAAAATTAGATCCAACATGTAACAACAATTGGGCCTCCAAGGCCCAATCCCTTCAAAACATTAATTTAAGTGTGAAATTTTATATTGCGATTCAAGACCAGTAATTTCTTCTTTCTCATTTCTTTATCATTCAATGACATCTAATATCATTAAATATTCAAACCTTTTAAATCTCATCTCAATTCTTTTAATGTGTGACCCTATACATGTTGGCCGTATATAGTGAATTAGAATCTAGTACAACTAGGATTCTTATGGTTTAATCACATTGAATACATAATGAATTCCTAATTAATAATACATATGTGTACAAGTCATGAAAGGTGTCTAGCCACACATCAAGGCAACCCAAGTGTTGAAAAATCAAATGGTTTGGCTTAACTATTCCATAGACAATTACTGTGCAATTACTCTTTTTAGCGCACTTTATCTCATTTAGATTTGAGTATAGACTTAAGTTAACTTAATGATTAAATAAGTATGCCTAATTAAGATCTAAATATGTTAATTCTAATATTTACATCTTTATTTACAAAATGCCCTTGTGAATCTCATACACTTTTGTATTTCACTTTAGCTAGAGAATTTTGAAAAAAGATATGCTATAACTATGAGATAAACTCCCCATTATAATTTGGGGTGGTGATCCTTTATTGATCACTCAACTATCTTCAATTATGTCATGTAATACCCTACCTCCTAGCTATGTACACATCGTGGTGAAGTAAAAGCACTAGAGTTAAAATATAGCATTTGATACTTAAGATAACCTTAGTGATCTCAAGTCTGAAGATACTTGTACCATTGACATAAAGAGATGATTTCACTGACATAGATTATGTATCCATGTCAAGATCTTATATTAGGCCCCTAATGTACTTGTTTATCAAATAAGCATTCACAAGTTAATTTTAGACATCACCATGCCTACAACTTATGAGAACTACTACTTGGCCAAGTCAAAGAGTAACATGTGTTATTCTATCCATATTAACAATGTCCTATCTTGTTAATACAATGACTAGGGATAATTTTTGTATTTTACATTTGCATGCAATAGGAATGCCACATCATGAACTCTTTATGATTTCCTTTACACTATGAAATAGTACTAAGGACTTTATTACAAAGTTTAAAATAATTATCAAGCAAATAAATTAACATAAGCACTATGTAATAAAGAATAAATATCCTTATTACACATGTGCTCTAAGGCATAAAACTAACAATCTCCCACTTGTACTAAAGCTAATCATAATCATATCTAATGCCCATATTATTTACATAGAGATCGAACTTTTTTTGGCATAATGTTTTAGTAAGAGGATTGTCAATGTTATGATATGTAGAGACTCTCTTAATCCTTATATCTTATCTACCAACTATCTTATGGATTATATGGTAATGCCTAAGAACCTTCTTGCATCACTAATGAGACCATGGTTCCTTTGCTTGTGCAATGGTTATATTGTTATACAATACAAAAGTATATGGTTAATAATAGAAGGTAGCTCCCCTAGTTTAATGATAAACTTATTGATTTATACTGCTCCTTTAGTCATATTAGAAGATATAATATACTTTGCTTTTATAGTTAAGTCTGTAGTTGCTTTTTATTTATAGCTTTTCCAACTAACTACACCACCTATAAATGAGAACACATAACTTGATAAGGATTTATAATCATGTAACAACCTGTTACCCAATCGATAAATCAATTCAGGTGCAAGATGCTACATTATCAATTTGACTACTTCTAGCTTTCCTATGTACTTTGTTCATTATTTACACAAAATCACTTTATTTCAAAATCATATAGTTATTTATGATTAAAAGAACTTTTTAAACAATTCATGTTCTTAACTAATATATATTGAAACTACTATTCACATTCATGCATTATATAATACCTATGTAGTCATTAATACAAAAAACATTTGAACAAATAGAATGCTCATGGTAGACTTCTCTTACCTATATCTTTAGTCCATTCGCTTCAATTATCATTTGGACTCAATCTACTACTTCACCCACCTTGATCCATCACTTATGTATTAGGAAGGAAGCTAATGCGCTGAGCATAATTGCTCAGTGGTATATTCTCATATTACAAAACTTGTAATTTTGATAATTATTAAACTCTATATTAGTAATTCTTAACAAAATTCCTTAGTTGTCAATTCATTTTCCTTATGTTTGCCTTTATGCAAGGGTAGAAGTTATTGAAATGACTATTGTTGTTTTTGTAACTTAGTATTTTACATCTTAACTATATTATCTTTTTTACCATTAGTACAAACTCAATTTAACTTTTCTTTATTCTTCACATAACTATTGCATATAGTTCTTTCTTTTTACATTCATCCCTTACTTTCATATATTATTTTTAATCATAGTTGACAGAGTAGTTCTATTATTTACTATCGCTTATTTTATGTTTTAAAATTATATGCCTTTTGATAATTAACATATATTTAATACATTATGCTTTGCTTGATTCTTC
>CANXYI010685412.1:0-11107 GCA_948208565.1 Hura crepitans
ATTGAACATTGAAGAATCATACCTCAATAAGAAGAGAAAACCTTGTTACATTTCAACCGTGCCTCTGCAGCTCTTATCAAGTCCCATATATAACATGCCTAGAGCTAGAGATCCCTAAGCCTAAGTAGCGATGGCATCTAAGTCCCTTAAAGCTAACAAGAATAGACTCTCTGTAATACTCTCTATGTTGGCAAATAAAGTACACTTGAGAAGCACTAAAATAAACCCTCTTATGATCTAATCAATGAACATCTGAGAGGATTTGCAAGAGCAGCTTTAGTCTAACAATGAATTATGGAGGAATAATAAATACCACTACTAGTCTTCACTTTCGAGCACAATCCAAGAAGAGAAATAATATAATCCCATTATATGCTAGGATAGAAGAGGTAATCATCATCTAACCCACTACACGAGATCCTTGTGATAACTATAAAGTCGATAAGGTTGATGGTGTCCTCCTTGTATGACAAGTAAAAAGTATGGGTAGTATCAAAGAAGCTCTCAATAAGTGCTCTATATATACATAAAATCCCTTTCTAAGCTGACTAGGGTAAAGTAGAAATAGAGAAGAGAAAACTATGGCATAAAATTTATTTTAACTGATTGAAAAAGTATCATAAAGAAAGAAGTCAAGTTAGAGAGGCTTTTAGCCTTCTTATAATTAGTAGTACCCTAAAAATACAAATAAAATGGGTAAAAAAATGAGAACAAAGGAATTTTAAGACAAAATTTGAATGTATCATGCAGCAGTTGCCGAATAACCACACAGTAAAAAGAAGCTCTGCAAAGTAGTAACACAATCATTGTATAATGATTCCATGAATGAAACTACTGTGCAATACTACCAACAGTCATTAAATGTTTTTGAACATTTGCGTGGATGTTTTAACCTAGGTAGTGTAATTAAAGTTGAGACTGTTCATTTTCCTTTTGCCCAAATTAAAAAATTTAAGGTCCAAATGAGTTTAATAAGTTTGGATTTTCAATTATGTGTTAACTCCTCATGTTTTTAGACTAAGTTTAAGGTCATTGTTAAATAAAAGTGCAAAAAAGAAGAGAAATTGAAGGAAATTCACTTACATGTTCCATAGCTGATTAAGACATCTGTAAAGGCAAAACCTAAAGTATATCTACACCATCTTCATAAGTATGTATAACTAGTGGGTCCTAGAACTCAAAATCGAGTTTGTTTGATGTTCGTACCATTGCAAAGGAAGAAAGGAAATGAAGAAAAGGAAATGAAGAATTTAATAATATTTGAAATTCTATCCTTATATAGCCCACAACCTAAAATTACAAAAATGGACATAAAAACCTAAAACAATGTCAAGAACAATATTGTATAGTTGACTTTTCAAAAATTGATCCCAATTGAGAGAACTTCGTCTAGAAGTAAAAGACCAAATTGCCCTTTAAGCATGAAATAAAGTATAAATAAAGTTAAAATGAAGGTGCACAATCCAGATCAATTCTAAACATCAAAATGCATAAATTGTTATAGTATGCACAAACTAAAGCAGCTTTAAGATGCACTATCCAACCTTAATTTCATAACAAGATACCTAATCTAACATAAAGGTGCTCAGCCTCAATTCATGTAGAAGGTGCTTAACTAGAAAATGCTCAACCTCAACCCAAATACAAATAAGGTACTTAACTAGAAGGTGCCTAACCTCAACTCAAATACAAACAAGGCATACAACCAAAAGATATACAATCTTCACTTCATCCAAATTATTCAAAGGTGCCTAACTTGATGTCCACACTCAATAAACAACAATCAGTTGCTAAGTGCAAGTAAACATATATAGGTATTTCTTATCCTAGTCATGCATTTCTCATAAAAGAACATTTAATAAAATCAACATCACATGAGCATGTTTTGTAAATTTCATTAAAAAAAGGGGCAATTGTAAGAACTGGCTCTTAAGTGCCAAATTTCAAAGTGCCCAATGATTATAACTAGAGGTACATCTCAAGTAAGTGAACACTTTTATGAAGAAAAACACTTGAAGAGTGGAAATTCTCTTAAGGGTAAAATGATCATTTTTCCATTTAGGGTGAAATAAAGTTTAGGATAATCAAAAGACATATGAGAGACATGAAAATGGCCTTTAGGAGGTCATGTGAGAAAGCCAACAAAGAAGGATTAGTGGGTCCTACCCATAAATCACAAAAAGCACCAAAACTCCCTCTAGCTAGGAGAACCACTACACGATGGTTCGAACATCCATAAGGCAATTTCGAATGCTTGCATGGCTATTTTCTTTAGAACTAATAAGATTGTTAAGAATTGTGTTTCCATTGAACTACCAAATCTCTAGAAGCTCAGAGTTTGATTAGAATCATACCTAACAAGTTATAATCAACCTATACATTAAAAATAGAGTTGAAAAGGGACTAAAACACCCTATAAATAGCCTTTACTCCTCACACCATAAAACATCAATAATTATTCAAACGATTACTCATTCTTTAAAGAAAAAGTGTTTTCTTGAGGTTCTGAAGAGCTTTAACTAGTTCTTGAGAAGTACTAATACTCAAAATTAATTCAAAATATTGTGAAGTTTTAGAGTTTGAAAGTGAGGTTATTATGTCCGTTAAAGGAGTTTTCGATATTGTTCCATTGCAAATTCATTCGTTCGCTTAAAGCTTCATATTTGATAAGTCCTAAAGGTTATATCTTGTATTATTCATCATCAAAAGCACACCTTCATTATTTCTATATATATATAATTGTATTAAATTTATGTTTTCTCATTAAATATTGTTAACTCTCTTTTTTATTCATTATAAATTCGTTTTCAATCTATCCATGCATGATTTTGAATAATAATAGCTGTTAGAATCATGTTTTTAAGCTAATAATAAGTTTTCCAACTCATATATAAATGATGATTCAATTATATGCATAATAGGATGCATATAGAAGTACTCACATTGATGAATATTCCATGCCGTGTTTCATTATGATTTTATTATTTAATTTTATAGCAATTATGTCATTCATGTGCATGATACTAATTCTAGATTTTAGTAAATCGCATTACATTAGAAAAGCATGGTTTCATTGGTTAATACAAAGAATGCACAGTAATTAGTACATAATGAATTATTAAGTATCAACCACAAATCCAATTTTTTTTATGATTGATGACATGGTCCCTATCTTGGGTTAAAATGCTTATGCCAAGTTCATTGATGCTCAGTCTACATCAAGTGGCAACTCCTAATAATCCATTATTACAAGCTTATCCAGCTCACACCAATAAATTTTAAGAGTAATAGTGAAGAGAGACCAGAAGTTAGCTTCTATTGAGGAATAAAATCTAAAAAGACAACATAAGATGAAGTGGAGAATTGTGATGTAAATATAGACCTTTATTCGTAGTGCCAATAAGATATTAATAACATAGTTAATTACTCGCTAATGATTCACAATTAGCTTAGTTAAAGACTAATAGAGCTGTTAATAAAAAAAGGCAAAGTCCAAACAAGTGAAGCCAAGATAATGTAAAGATCTAACAATTTTTTGGTACAATGTTGGATCAAAAAATGGAGTTGAATCATCCATGGATAGAGAATTAAGAGGTGCCTATTAATGTACCAAATGATCTAGCTCCAATCATGGATGCATGATTGATATAAAATAGATAAGGGAAAAGTTATTAGAGCATGTTAATACCATAACTAATAAATTAAAGACATCAAAAAAAATATTTTTTATATATATAGTCAATCCTCTTAATAGAAATTGAGATTTAAACCTTTAACTAGATATTTGCTTATATTGGCTTCTTAATTAAAATTTTTGACTATTAGTTTCTTAAATTATGAATTTTTTCTTTGTTCTTACATAAGCCCCATCTTTTGTTTTCACAACTTTTATTTTTAAAGACTTAAAACTTTTTTCTAAAAAATTAAAATATAACTAGTCTTTTTTAGTACGATCTTACTTATCATGATATCAACAATCATATTGTTAATATTAAAAATTTATTTCTATTAGATTCAACACCCATTAATTTTATTAATATAATAAAGGAGAGAAGGGACTAGCTTTTTATATTTCTCAAAAAATCTCTAATTTGCACATTTAGTTTATTTTAGACTAATTTTATTTAAAATATTTCAAAAATTAGTGTTAAAATACCTTTTTTAACACCATTAAATGGATAATTATGATGCAAATATGGATTTTGACATAGTATACACATGGATAATTAGTCTATGCCATCTTCCAATCATCACTATGACTAACTCTTGACCAATTTATAGTTAGAGCTACTATTTTACCCTTAACATTTTGCAAAAATAGCAAATATACCTATTAATTTTTTCAAATATATAAAAAAAATTAATTATTTATTTTTTCTTACATTTCTAATTTTATCTTATTAAAAAATAATTTTTAAAATTTAATAAAATAGATATAATAATAGAAAAATAAATAATAAAAATATAAATTTCTTTTTAACATAAAGTTAGTGTTTTATGCAAAAATTTTTACATGAAAATTTATATAAATATATGATAGTATTTTGTATATATGTTTAATTTTATTTTATGTAAAAGGAAATTTTTATTTTTATTTTTTAAATTAATTTGTATTTTTTATTTGAAGAGAAAATACATAAATTTTCTTTTTATATAAAAATTAAATCAGAATACTTATAAACCAAACTGAGATTGAAAATCAAGCCAATCTTATAGCTATTTCAATCTATTTAGTTCAGTTTGTATAGCTTTTCGGTGTAACAACCCAAAAATCTCAAGTTCATGAATAGTACTTTCTAGACTGTGAATAATGCTTTGAGTCCATCGAGACATGAATGGTAAAAATTAAATTTTTGAAAAGTACAATTCATGAATTATAAAAGATTAAAATATGAAAATGAAATAAGGTCATTCGAAAGTCAAAAACTGAAAATGAATACCGAGTAATAAGTAAGCATATAAAACAAAATAATGATTTTCATGATTCTTATAAGAAAACTCGAAGACTTTATTTATTTTCATGATTCTTATAAGAAAACCCAAAGACTTTATGGATTAATCTTAGGAAATCAAGGTAAAACATGGATTTGAAGAATAATTAAAGGAAAATAGAGTTTTAAGATAGATTTTCAAACATTTAAAGGGAGGTATGTCTTAGATTTTCTCTCTCTTCACAACTCCTTTTCTTTGGATAATTAATGGGATTTGTTAGGTTATTGAAAAGCAACATTTTCATTATGATATGTGGTTTTTTTTAACCTTGTTAAGCTTCGGTTTAATTTTTCCCTTTAGAGCTGAATTTTTAAGAGGCTGAAGGAAGAATTTTGCCACTTGAAAAGAAGTGTAAGAAGGCTTAAAGTTAGAGCTAAATTGAAGGTATTTGCTTTTTAATATAGGCAAATTCTTTTATAAGTGCATTATATGAAATTTGGGGTTTTGATAATTGATGACAAATGATGAAATTGAGTTAGGGGTCATGAATTAAAGGTTATGTAAATAGTGATTTTGTGTTTAATTATTAAAGTAAAGAATTTTTCATTAGATTTCTTATTATGGCAAAAAATTCCTAGTTAGAGGGATATATAGAAATTGTTTAAAAACCTTGTATATGATGCTTGTAATGTGCTTAAAAACATGAGCTATGCCAATAATTGAGTAATATAGTGATTGATATAAATATTTAATTAGAATCATATCTTGGTCGAAATTACTAATAAGATAAGTAAAGGATTTATGAGATTTATGACATTTAATACTTAAATGAAGTATGATTCAGGTGTATACTATGCATTATAATGAGTAAAATGTGAAAAGTAGTTATTTATTTATAAAGATCTTATTAAGGCCAAATGGTATGTTTAAAGTGTTTTATGTGGTATTTATGACTTTTTAAGTGTAGTGTTATATATTGTTTTCACATAATGTATATGCATGACAGAAGTAAAAATTTAGACTTGGTATATGCACTTCTTGAAAATGGCCAAATGGTATGCAATGGTCAAAGGTATGTAGAATGCTTGAACCATCTTGCTAATGCTCAAATTATATTTAAGTAAGTAATAATCTTGAGTCTTAAATATAAGTATGCATAAAATATATGGTGATTGACTATTGTAATATATGGATACTTATGCATTCACTAGAATATGTGTAAATTATGGCATTTGAGAATAAATAAATACATGGAAATGAAATTTTGGGTTGGCATCTATTTGATAAGAATGCTTTCATGGCAATATGGGATATGTAGCATGATAAATGCATATACTAAGTAATATGTAAATGAAACCTTATGTAAGAATGGAATAATTTAATGAAATTTGATAAAAGATCTATGAATCCATTTCTTCTTAAGATGTATATATGCCTTTTAGGATAATTTGGCATGCCAAATAAGTGACCTTAATAGATTTGCCTACTCATATAGCTTTAGCTATTTTATTAGTCCCATTATCTAGGCACCAAATTCATATGTAGGAAGAAATGGGCTAAAGTAATAAAAATGATAAATAAAAGAAACAAGATTTAAATATGTTATCCAAAATTTATGATATATTTTTGGTTGCATGTACATGGTTATGCATGACACCAATGACACACACATGCTCATCAGTTATTACATATAAAAGATATATGTATATCATGATTTATGTACATGATTGGTATAAGCAAATTTTACATGAAATAGTATCCTAGTTCGTCTAATGTAAAGTTAAAGCATAATTATTATTTGCATGATATACATGTATGATCTAAAACATGAACCGTGTTTTGTGTTGTGACTATTTTTGCTATAATTAATTATATGGATTTTATTAGTTCTCTTTGCAGCATATAACTAAGACAATCAATAAAAGTTGTCTAAATTAGAAAGCATCCACTAAGGATTTTTGTCTTCAATGTGGTTGCTTATTCGCACAGGTCTAAGAGTTGCTAAGAGGAAAAGAGATTGATTGTATAAGCTATACTAGAGTTCTCATTTTATATGCATAAACACTTTTTTACATGCATTGCACAAAACCTAAGCATTTTATTATAGCATATAAGTTATAGGGATAGAATATATATAGGTTTGTTTATAGATATCACATTTGAATACAGTTATGATATGTATTAGTTTGTCACTCTTACATTAAGATGTATCTAAAGATGAGTATATACATATGATGCATGGATTTGACAATGAGTTATGCTTATGCTGTGATGTTTTGGTTTATGTGAGCAAGTATATGAGATGGCTGAATACTTGAGTTTTTGTTGTGATGAAGATGAGATGGCCTTGCAGTTTGATTGGACATGATGAATGAGATTTATAGAAATATTTTTCTATATAGGAAAATTTTTTAGATTGTGCCTCAGATAGTTGTTATATTGTCGGATTTTTGACATAATAACCCAATGGAAATAAATGTTTTCATATTAATAAAATGTTTTTAATCAAAGCAAAATTGTTTTTGTAAGAAAAACAAAACGAAAATTTTTGGCACACATTTTCATAAGCACGAACATCTAGGGCAACATTACCTTACTCATTTTCTTTGCAAATTAGGTAAGAGGGTGTTACATTCAATTCATTCAGCTTGATTTAAAAAAAAATTAGTTTATTGTGTCTAGTTTGGTTCCTGAACTACAAAAATTTAACATGCTGAATCAAACAAACTTTTAAAACGTGTCATTTTATATGCTTAAAATGACATCATTTTATATCAAAACGAAGATATTTTTATATAAAAATAAAATATATAAAAAGTTCGGTTTATTTGGTTTGATTTTCTAAAAAGTTTGATAAGTTCAGTTAGATTTTTACACCTAATTTGGTTATTTTTAGGAAAATTTTGGTCTATTTGGTTTGGTCGATTTTTAGACCGAATTGATCAAATACTCACTCTAAATTTATTATGTAATTTTTTGTTATCATATTTATTTTATTGAAATTGATAAATTACTTTAAAAATAAAGTGTTGATTAAAAATAATAACTTTTGGATAAAAATAAAGAGTAAATTAAAAAATAAGTAAATTTTTAAATTTTGATATTTTAAAAAATTAAAATTGATGGGTAAAATAGCTATTTTTACAATATGTTACGAGTAAAATAATATTTTTAAACTATGAGTTAGTCAAGAGTGGGACTCATTGATGATGTAGATTGATATATTATCTATATATAGATAACGTCAACATTTATATATCATTTATTAGACATTATTATTAAAATGGCATTTTAACACTAATTTTTAAAATATTTTAAATAAAATTGAACCAAAATAAATTAAAATGAGAAATTAAAATTTTTTTTAAAAATGAATAGCACCTTCTCATTGTTGACAAACTAAAAGAAGTTCTATAAATTTAATTATATGTTAAAAAAATTATAAATCAAGGAGCCACCAAAAAAAAAATGAAACTCGGATTTAGTGAAATACAATTTGAAATGCTTATTGCTCGACTTGACGCATATACAGCAAACAAGAAAACGTAGCCCATCATGTTTCTCCTTCCATCCAACGTTTGCCAAAGCTTTCTTTTATCCAACCATTGTGATAAAAGAAAAAGAAATCATACAACCATTATGTGATTAGTTGTGATTATAAAATCATGGAACTACTACAATAATATTTTTTAAAAAAAATTTCTGCAAAAGAAAAATAATAGCAATAATAATGAAAAATTATTATGTACATTTGATATATTCATCGAATTAATAAATTATTAATACATTAATAAAAGTAGATATCATTTTATAGGGTAACTATTCTTTTAATCATTTTTATTTGATGTGTCAATTTTTTTATTGAATTAATGTATGAGAGTGTAGGCAAACAATTTTTTTTAATAATAATAAAGTGAAGCAATACGTGGGAATAGTAGTCCTGTTGTTTGAAAGATAGAGGGTTTTACTTTTAGGTTACTTTCCTTCCCAGTCAAAAATTAGTTTCAATGTCTATTTCCTGTCCGTGACCCACAACAAACAAACTCTAACAACTTCTCAACATAATTTATTATACATTTTCCATTTTTCTCTCTCTTGATAATACTCTTGATACTTTGTCCCTGGCCTTGATGGGTGCATCCCCTCGTCTACAATTGGGTATTGGCAACCATTGGATCAAGGCAGGACGGTGCACCCAATTTCTAAGTAAGATTTTCTATTTAAAAACGAAGTAACTTTTATTTTAAAAAAATATTTTTTAAAATTTGTAAATTTATATATTTAACTTTAAAATTTTATGTTTTTAGTCTTTTTTTACTATTTTATAATTTATTCAAAAATTCCTATATTTCAATTAATACTCACATCAAAATTTATACATTTAAATTTATATTTATTTTACATATATGTGCGGTACACATGATAAATAACTTTTATAACATGTATATTTTTTTTATTTTTACAGGACTTATTTATTAAAAAAGAATATAGCACATAAATACTAAATTTACATTATTCAATTTATTGATGGGTGTACATTTTTACACATTAAAAATCATATGTTTACTATAAAATAAAAATACAAAATATCATAAAAAATGAATGAGAAAAAAATTATAAGAGCTATAAATATTTTTACATAAGAAGTTAATTTTATAAAAAATTATTTTTTTGCAAAATATTTATTTAAATAAAAATAAAATATTTAAATTTAATGACAATTCAAACAATTTTAATTTTTCTTTACCATTTGCAATATACAATTTTACACAAGGGCAATATGTTATTAATTTTAAAATAAAAAATTATTTTTATCAAAAAATTAATTTATATAAATTTTAATTGTGTTTACTAAATTAAAGTATATATAAATATTTATTATTTTGTTATGATACAAATTTACCTTCAAAACAAATATTATAATTTTATTCAGATTACATTTATTTAATTATAATATAAAGATAAATAATTTTAATCCCAAAGAATATAGCTATTATCATTTTATTTTAATTTCATAAAATCTAATATATTTTATAAACCACTATTATTTTTTCTTAAAAAAATTATTTTGTTTTTTCTTTAAATTTATACTATCTAAATCATATTTTTAAAGATTTCTAATAATATTCAAATTATATGAAATTAAATAATTATATTAATAAACAGAAAAAAATATTTACAAGTTTATTAATTGCTAGTATATTAGGTTATTAAATAATCAATTATATTGTAATAGATAGATATGCATAAAATTAATAAAGACAATATATTTTTCTGAAAAGTTATCTTTTTGTTTGTAAATTTCATAAATATAAAATTAGAAATAAATAGAAATTTATGCAGAAAAAAAAAAAGTATTAAAGTACATGGCGTTGTCTTTTTCAACCAATTAAAATGAAAAGAGATTGATTATATTTATTTGAGATTTTTTCATTATGCTAATAGAAAAATGTTTCAATAGTAAATTAGAAATCACAATAGTAAAAAAAAAAATTATATTATAAGGATATACATATTTTTGTATTAAAAAAATAATAATTTAGACATTAATTTGAGGATATTAATTTTATCATTATATATAATGATGCTTCATATATTAATTTAACTGTATATCTTGAGTTAATATTAAAAAATTAATTTAATAAATATTCACCAGCATCGTAAAAATTAATAAATAATGTTATTTATTTGTAAAGTATTAAATATAATTATATATTCAAAATATTAATCGATAAATAGTCATCTGCACTAAATAATAAAATGAAAAAAATAAAGGTAAGCATAAACAAATTTACTTAAAACATAAGAAACCATCAATCCAATTAAAATAATTGAAAATACAATGCTAAAATAATTGAAATAAAAAAAAAAGAGATATAAAAATGAAAATTAAAAAAAAAACACTTTTTTATATATAATTAGTGGTGGCAAAAAAAAATGAATCAATCGATTTGATTCGAAAAAATTGACCCAAACTTAACTCGATCTATTGTGTGATTAATTTGGATCAATATGTTTATGACCCATGTATGACTCGTTTATAACTCATTTATCTTACTTATGATTTTATAACTTTTATATAATATGAATTATAAAAATAATTGTTATAATAGGTTATACATGCATATTTTTTTTATTTTTAAAGAAATTTTGTTTTAAAAAATAATATCATATA
>CANXYI010685548.1:0-17370 GCA_948208565.1 Hura crepitans
TGTTACTCACATGTCATACAGCATAATGCCATCCTAACCTTACATGCCACCATACTATACATACATACCTATGCCATGGCATACATGACGTATACCTAATCATGCATGCAACACATGCATACACATCTCTTTCACATCCAAGTCACATCTATAACATCTTATCTCCTCAAATTACACCTCCTAACATGCATTTCACATACATGCACCCACATATACACCCATGCAAACACAACTTCCATACATATACCTAAACTTTAATTCCATATTTTTTCTAACATAAAAGTTATGTTTCAGTTAAATTCACTTCCAATGGACTCCTAGACACATTAAAGCCACTCTAGAACCATTGAATCCATCTTCCTCCACCTTTATTCACAATTTCCAAAACTTCCATATTAGGGTTTCAACTTTGAAAATTTCTACAAAATTATACATAATCCCAAATTAAAATCTTTCTTTAGGGATAACATCTACACCCCAAATACTCCCTAAGAAAAATAAGAAACCTTGAAAAGAACCACTTACTCGTCAAAATGGTACTATTCATCAAGTGCTCATAACTTCATCTGGACATCCTTTTCCACTTTTATCAGTTGGAATGGCTTCAAGACATTGTAGAGGCTCAGAACCATATAAATTTTGGGTTTTTTGGGATGGGAAGAGAGAGAAAGGATAAAAAAATGGAGGGCTCCCATGGTGAAAATGGCATTGGCCATTTTTGGGAGGAGGGAGATGGTGGCTTTTTTTCCTACCATCCAACATTAACACATGTCCCTTTAGATATATAAGTAAGGTGAATGGCCACGATTGCTCCACATGTCAATCGAACGGCCCAAATTAATTCTATTTTATTTTAAACTTTGAAAATTCACAATAATTTCTCTAGACCTCCAAAAATCATGATTCTAGTTCCAAAAATCCTTGATTATATTCATTAAAGGTCCCACAAAATTTCAGCCCAAAACTCTCCGGGAGCTAGGGTTACTATTCACCCGCGTAATCCAAAAATTTCGAAAAAATATCAAAAACCTCAGAATATTAAAATTCCTTTTCCAATGGGCTCATTAGAATTTTTGAGTTTCAGGGTATGATATTTTTGGGTCCGTCCAGGCACTTCTTGAAGCTATCTTAGCACAACCCCAACTAAGGTCATATTCACCAATTCTCGATCCGAAATGATTTATTGGTTCAGCTAAAATTTTTAATTCATTCTTTTTCATCACTTTTTGGTCGGTCAAAGTTTAGTTGACCAAAATCCCTGTCTGCCCCTAAGTTGCCCTTCGGTGCCCGAAACATCACTATACTACACTCGAGGCTTATTGTTCACTGAATGATGGTTGTTCAGGCATTACAGGTTTAGTCAAGAAGGCTTAAGGCTCTCACAAGTAGGGGTCACTCCTAACAGGTCTTCCTAATTAAGGGTAAAGCGATCAGTTAGTTCATTGTTAGCTATACACAAATGTACAAGGCTTATGAGTGATGGATATGCTAGTAATCCCTCAAATTTGAGTGAAAAATAGATTTATATTTCGTAACACCATATAAGTTAATAGGGGCACAGTTGATAAAGATGAAATGCATTGGGTTTAATAAAACATAAATATTAAAAGGCATAGAATTTAAGCACTTTTAGATTAATTCTCGGTCCCCAGTAAAGTCGCCATTATAGTAGGAAGAGGTGGTTTAATGAAGGCGCCACCTAGTTTTACACTAGGACCTACTGGTCTTGTATCTAGAAAGGGTTCAAAATTAATATCTTATCTATGCCCTTACAATATATCTCTTTTATATTCTAATGTTTTTCATTCCCATATTGCAACACTCATTCCAGTCCTCAAAGGACCAAGTATGCAAGTGTCATATTACACCACACCATAACCTAGGGATACTAGCATACATAAGAAAGCACATTAAGTATATAAATGAAAAGAATAGGGATTTATAAAGTTCAAAAGAGAAAGACTCTTTTTCAAGAGAACTGTTATGAGGAGAAACCAACCTTGTGTGAAGATTTGACATTTAATTTTTCTTGTAAAAGTATAACCATTTAAAACAAGCGATCTTAGAAAATGCTTAAGACCAAGAACACAACTAAGCTCCCTTCCATGAAAGAAAAGGTTGTATAAGGACTTCCCTGACTTATGTCTGGACCACCTGTATCCAATTACACTAGCACACATATCGACCCTGAGCTTATTTACCTATTTGTTAAACTCTCAACAATTCTCATACTAAATTGCTTCACAACTTAACATGTCATACATATACGATTATACAGTAAGAGATAACCTACCACGTTAAATATATATCACCCATACAATTCCTTTTTTATATGCTAAGATAAATTAAAAGTTGTCAACTTGCTGTAATGTCAAGGTACGATGCCTTTCTAGACAAAACTGTGTAGCCCGAGTGTTCTCTTCAGTATTCTCCTATGACTTACATATAAGACCAACCACTCTATCAGTATCCTCTATGTTAAAATGTTTCCATATTGTGCTAAGAAGGATATCATGACTACAATGCCAAAATGACATTTAGCATTGAGTACTTAAATACTATGACTCGAGTGTACATATAAGTGCTTAAGTTACTTTTTATATGTTAGTCTTGGATACGTCTAATCCTAAGTGTTCTTAATTTGTATAATTTACTACTAATGCAACTTCAATTTCACGTATGCATAACTATGTATGTTAAGCATATGTCTTATCAAGTATGAACTAATTACACATGTGCTGACTCCTAGTCATTCCTAATAACATGTATCACTTTACATATATCCAGCATGTTTCATATGCTAATAACATACATTTTTAATCACTGTTACCACCAACTATCAACTTCCATTGATATAATCTCATAGGAGTAATGATGTTTTTAGTGTCATATGCATATCCATGTCGTCGTATGATCCATGACTCTTGTGATTATGATTCTAAATGCTTACACATGTATTGTATCATAATGTGTTTCCTATTTTTCATTTAACTATGTTTCTATCTAATGTTGACATTCTTTAAATTTAGCATAATTAACTTAAATAAAGCCTATGGTAACTCACTCCCAGATTAATCCTGAAAAGGGTAAACAGTCTAAAAACTATAAGCTAAAAATTGGTGACAAGGATAGGCTCTCCTATTACCCTGCCACGTCTATACTGTAAGCTGAAAAGTATACGTAAGTTGAAAAGTATTAGTGGCCTTGGCCACTATCAATTGTAAATAGCTCAAATGGCACTCGTGTTGAGCTGTAACTATCATAGGTCCGTATGAAATCCCTTTTTGGCATGCCAAAGCTACCTTAACTCAAATTTTGCAAGGTTTACTAAGGCTCAAGATTCCTAATTTTACTTATTTAGACTATAATGTAATGAAAATGTATATGATAATTCTATCCACCTATGTTATTAGGCTATCTTCACTTACCTTGTTTTGTTTCTACATAATTTTATTCTTATAATTAATGACATTGTAATGGTTTTAACCTAAAAAGTTGTTATCTGAAGAAGCTTAGTCTTATAATATAGGTTCCTCTATTTCTGTCAAAATACTCCCGATGTGTTACCTATATCTTAATCTTTTATTTTTTTGGTATATCTCTGTTTATTCCTTAATAGCTAGTAATAAACTTGATGAGCATGCACTAATGTAACTAAGACATTCATGATGCTATGTGTAGAGATTATGTATTTTTACCGGGGATGAGAGTGGTTAGTAGAGTCGTCACCTGGCCTCTACACCAAGACCTCTGATCTTCTGCACCAGAAAGGTTTGAAATTTTAGATCTTATTTATGCCCCAATTATATGTTATCCATATATATTGTAACATTTATCAATCCCTTATCATTCAAGCATACGTCATTCTTAATTTAAATTGCATCAATTTTGCATGTATGGAAGTAAATTGTGATATTTAAAGAATACACTTATGTATATTATACATCCAGAAAGTGAGTCATTTATTGATTGTCAATTGACCTAACAGTTACCCTTAATTCCATTGGAATTGGCAGTAATTACCCAACTCTCATCTCTAGGAGATTGGCCTTTATTAAAATACATTTGATTGTGACTTTTGATTAAGGAAATGTAAATCCATTTTTATTAGAAAACACAGGTTAATTATATAGAAAATTGTTTGACGTGAAAGTTAGGTTTTAGTGTATAAAACAATTTATTTACTAGCTATTATAGCCCCAAAATAAAAGATAGAGTGTTTATAGTACAAAACCAAAGAGATAAACTATAGTCCTAAAATAGTCCCACTTCTATGCCACTAGGTCCATACAGATGTCAAAGAGGTCGATCATTGGTCTGTGCGGACCATTACCAAAGAAGGATTAGGTCCGTTCCATCTTCCACTCCAACCAAAGAGTCCAATTGACAACTCAGGAAACACCAAAGCCAGAGGGATTAGATCATGATTATTGACACATGGTAAACAGAGTATAAAAGTATTTGAGATGGACAAATCAAAGGTCATTAGTTATACAAGCAAAACTCATGCCGAGGAATCATCATACAACTTACCACACATAAGTCCGTGCAAACATACAACCCTTGAGATAGAGAGTCTGTGCAGATTCCCACTTCAGGCACACAATCACATTTTTTCAATATTAACCATAGATATATTAATTCATACCAGTCAACTAGCATTTAATCATGGTACTATTGGGATGGGTAATCATGCTCATTGATTATAGGCCCGTACGGATAAGTTACCAAATTGACATAAATGAAATAAGGCCATGCAGACTGCCCTATATGTTTATGTCTAAAGGCACTAAATTCATGTGGACTTAATCACATATATGATCAAAATTATGCAGTAAGATTAACATCATATAGCATATTGATATTAACTATAGGCATCAATCTTATATCCTATGCATCAAATACAATTGGCTTACTCATAAATAGGAGTGGGGATAACAAAGTATCACCTCACTCACAATCAATTTCAGAGATTATTGGCACATCAGAAACATCAAAGAATTCCTCAATAGACCTCAGATATTACCTGGATAAGGAGATCTCCTCAACACTAGCACAAAAGCCTTAGGATTTAAGTGAAGATAGTTGAAATCTCTTCTATATCAAACCTTCACTCTCTGCCGTTAGAATATGTGTAATTATAATTCTTTTCTGAACCTCTAAAACTTTCAAACCCCTTCTCTATTGATGTAGAGAAGTATTTATACTTACTCTTTAGGTTTTTTTCCTTTATTGTCTAGAAGGGAGTCCTAATCCTTAAAGGATTTGGGCTCCAAGACTAAACAGGCAATATTTCCATCTGGAGTGCTTTTCCCAACGATAAGTCCATATAGACTAGGCTCTTTAGTGTGATGGTCTATAATCCTTATGGGCTGGGCTCTGGCGTATTCCCATAGTTAGTCCGTGCGGACATGGCTCTTAGGTCTATGCAGACCTTCATCTTGATGGCTTTGTACTAGGCTTGAGAGTTTATCACTAACTATCATTATAGGTCAAGGTAAGGTGTCTACAATTGCCTCCACTTTGGTGTGTGCTGTGTGTCAATAATACATAGTACAGTATCTAAGTTAGGGATACTTACCTATCAACCCATTTTTTTCATGCCATTGCGGAGTGTGTATTGACTTCAACATTAGTTGTGGATTAGCTTATGAAGCATGAACCTAAAAGGATGGTGGATTGGCTTGTGAGGCTGAACTTGGAGATGATGGATTGAACTCTAGTGTTGATCCTTGAGATGATGGATTGAACTCTGGTGTTGATCCTTAAGATGATGGATTGAACTATGGTATTAATACTTGAGACGATGGATTGAACTTTGGTGTTGATCCTTGAGATGATAGATTGAACTTTGTTATTGATACTTGAGATGATGGATTGAACTTTGGTTTTGATCCTTGAGATAATGGATTGAACTTTGGTGTTAATCCCTGAGACGATGGATTGAACTTTGGTGTTAATCCTTGAGATGATGGATTGAACTTTGGTGTTGATCCTTGAGACGATGGATTGAACTTTGGTGTTGATCCTGCAAGAAAGAAATGAAATGTTAATTTCATTGTGAGGAGAGTAAACTTTAACCTTTTCGAGGCATTTCTCTTTCCCTCTGGCCTTTCTAGATTTTGGTGGGCCAAGGTCCATACGGACATTATGGATCATAGTCCATGTAGACTAAGCTTGATTAGAATCTATGCGGACTTATGCTCGACTCTTACAAACTATTAATCACAAAGGTCCATACAGACTTAGCGAAGATGTAGTCCATTCAGACTTATCATGTCAATGATATAACTATCCCTTTTCTCCTTTATTTCTCATTTTTATCCTTTCTAGGCTTCTTCCCTGCTCTTTTTCTCTCAAACAAACATCCCAACCATGGCTTCTTACATCGATAGCTCCTCCAGTTCGTCTTCTTCGAATGGTGAAGAAACACCCACTATGATCGTCCTTCCATTAGAGGCTAGATTTGAACCTTCTCCCCCTCCTTTAGAAGACATCTCCATGCTGACTCCGATTGGTTTTGTCCCTTCCATTGCCATTAACAGGCTAAAGTATGCCAAGCCCGTCAATAGAGTGGCATTTAAGGACCCAACTCTGATTTTGGCGGATTTGGCATGTCACACTTGCTTCGAGGTGTATCTGTAGGTGTGTTCTTCATCTCTTGTATATTTTTTGTCCATTTCGATCGAGTTTCTCTATGTTTTTATACTCTAAGAATTCTCTGGTGTGATAAGTCCGTGCATACTAATTAGGCTAAGGCACAGCAAGTCTGTGCAGACTTATATTTCTAGGAATGTTGGTCTATGCAGACTTAGTGTTAAACCTTATTTCCAGAACTCATTATGTGGTCATTCTAGATGCTCTGTCTTTTGAAGTCTTTATGGACTTGTTGTTTGACTATTTTTAATTTGCATGATGTCTGTGTAGACATTGTATTTGACTATTTTTTGACTCTATTGATAGTCCATGTGGACTTATGTATTTTATCTTCGATATTATAGTCTGTGCAAACTTGTCTTGCTTGCTTTTCTGTGGTCTGTGCAGACTTTTATTTTGAAATTTTGGTTTGTACAGACTTTTGTTGACCCCTAACTTGTTTGTTTTGCAGTCGTGCCTTAAGTGCAGGGGCACTTTGTCTGGTCCCCAACAATGGTACTCCACTATACCAGTGGTGGTAAAGAGCAGGGTGTGTGTGACCGACTTTTAGACCTTTCTTGATCATCTTGTGGGTGGAGATTTTTGTCGTGACCTACAAGCCTTGTGAGCGCTGTTGGATAGGTGCATGGATACCACCCATACTTTCCATCTACCTTTTGGCAAGATGGCGATCACACCCTTCAATTGGGCATTTATTACGGCACCTATCCTTGTGGCTACTAGAGGTGAAGGAACTACTGGGGTTCATCCCTCAAGACAAGGCTAGCAGTATCCGCTGTACAGACCTACAAGAGAGATAGGGGGAAGAGCCACCCTCGAGTGAATTAAAGGTGGACTAGTATGCCCATTGTTTTGTGCTGTATTTACTGGGCACCACCTTGTTTGCCAACACCAATGGCACTGTGAGTTGGAGCTTCCTTCCGGTCTTGAAGGAGTTTGACAAGATAGGTAGTTAGAATTTGTGTTGCTCATCTCTAGGATGGATATTCCAGAGCCATGATATGGTCGTAGGGACTCAAAAGAGCCATCGCTTTATTCAGGGCTTTATGTCAGGCGTTTTGGTAAGCCTTCCTCCTTTTTTAGTTATGCGCTTCTCTTTAAGGTTTTATTGGTGATCTTATTTCTTGTTGTTCACAAGTGTGGGCTTATGAGCTCCATTTATTAGCTCGTCCTTGCGAGCTAAATGTGCCCCGCCACTATCCAATGATGGATAGGTGGGTCTGACCTACCTCCAACCCATGGAATACGGCCTCCTTGGTACAGTATCACCAGTACCTCAGCTTTCGTGTGTGGATGAAGTGAGTATTTCCTACATAGAAAAAGGATTTCTATTAGTATTTATTCACATATTACTAACACTTACTTGTACATGTTGATTTAGCTTGGTGGGTCTTTCCTATTGACGAGTTACCTCCTCTTCTGTGCTTTATTTGGGGCTTGTCCTTTCATCATCTACTGCTGACCACTCTAAAAATGTACTACTAGTTTCTAAGAGAAAGAGTGGTTAGTTGGCATCTGGGTCCTGACATCCGTCTCATTCCCCTAAACCCTCCCGATTCCATGTTATTCGGGCGGTATATTGATGATTTAGAATTCGTGTAAGGGATGACCGTTGGAATCCCTGGGGCCACTCCAGTAGAAGACAATGATGAGGGCTATGCTCCCTGGGCTTCGACTCACTTACTTCTATGAGTTCCTTATACCTCTGGACCCCTTCCACCTCAGGTGAAATTCTTGTGTTCTGATTCTTTTTCGTGATATTTTCTAACTTGTATGTGTGGTGTTACAGCCTACTGCTACCCCTGGGGGCTGGCCCATCCTCTTCAAGAAAGCAGCCAAGGACTACTCCTAGCTCCCTCGGATCTTAGTTCTCACCTTCGCCTACCTATAGCAGAGATTTAGGACTATCCGTTGGTCTGATGTCTTCACTTAGCAAGGTGGTAGGGACGCTGGTGGATGTGCTTGAGCTAAGCTACATACGCTATGGCATCAATGGGGAGCTATCTTCTACTAAGCTCTGCATAAAGGAGAACTGACCCATACCCTTTAAGCCTAAGAATATGACACTAGTAAGGTCATCGATTTCGCTAATTGCATCACTTGAATCTTCTTATTGCATATGCCTTATATTTCCTTTGCTCTGATCAAGTGAAGAAGGCTCCGATGGAAAGGACTACCCAGGTTGTAGAGGCCTTTAGGAAGGCTATGATCGATGAGACATGGGTGCTGGCTGTAAGTGGTTACTCCTATCATGGCGAATTTGGTGCATGTCGTATGTGTTATATGTGTTTACATGTATATGTATACTGTGTATGTCATGTACATTATATATGTTACCTATGCATGTACATGTTATATACGTGTTTGTATGCTACGCATGTCATGTATATTACATGTGTATGTGTGCTACATATCATGTATGTTATGTATGTACATGTGCTATGCTATATTGATCATTCACTTTTTCTTGCAAAATGAGCTATCAAGGCAAGTGGCTACCCTATGCGAGGCCCGTAGAAAGATTAAGGCCTACAAAGTGGCTGAGAAGCTAGTAATCTCTTCTGAGGATAAGGACACAGAGGAAGCGGATAACTTTGATGAATAGGCTAAGGAGCACCCCCTCCCTTGTTTTTTATGATTGTTGTATGAGGGGCATGATGTGAGGCCTCCTTTCTTTTGAGGACAGGATTCGTTGCTTCTTGTCTTTGTACTCTTGAATATTTTTCATATGATTTGTTCTTTTCCTTTTTAAGCATCTTTATCTTTGAACTTCATTTTATCTTGAATGCTTTATTCTTTTTTTTTTTGTGCCTTTTATATGAACTTGTGGTATTTCAGTCCGTGCGGACCTAAAATGGTCATTTTGGTTCGGGTGGACTTGGTTAACTTAGTCCGAGCGAACACTTCACAAATGTGGTCATGGACTTGTCATAGTGGCGATGCGGGCTTTTATTTATTAGTCCGTGCAGACTCTGACACTGTTTTCCAAGTCCTTGCAGACCTTCTCACGTGTTTTGGATTTTGTTCTTAATGGGAAAAGGAATGGGATGCCTTGGCTTATAAATACCCTTCCTTCATTGATTTTCTCACCTTATTCCCTGCATCATGTCTTCTTTCTGCTTGGAGCTGTCTAAGACTTTAGAATCCAAGGCCCCTTGGGCTTCCTCCATTCTTGCCCCTTTTTATGCTCTTAGGTTTTTGAGGAAGGTTCGAATTGACCCCAATTTCTTAAATGCTACAGCACGGCATTGGGACCCTATTTTTCATGTTTTTACCTTTGGTCAACAAGAAATTTATCTAACCTTAGAAGAGTTTGCCTCTATTTTAGAATACAACATTACTCCTACTACCCCTTTAGCCTTGCCTTCTTTTAAGGATCACTACCCTATGGATATTGTTCTGGCTCTAGGCTTTTCTCCCGTTATGGCTTGTAAAATAGTGTCTGGGGTAGGCCCAATTTCTCTACAAGCAATCTTAGACCTTACCCATCAAATCTTTATCGACTCAGTGGAATGGGCAAAGTGTATCTTGTTATGCCTTCTTGGAAATTGGCTTAGTGTTACTTCTCACAGTGAATGTTGTGATTTCAGGGTCCTTTACCTTCTTACTGCAACGTGTTCTGGTTATGATCCTTTTGGCATCTTTTTGGCTGAAACCATCCATGGTTTAGATGCACTAACAAAAGGAGACATTAATTTTATAGCTAGGCATCCACTTCTCTTACAGGTATATACCATGAATTTCACTTTGTTATAGCCCTAACTTTTGCCTAGTATGCCTATGATGATTTTCGTACTAATGAGTCTGCCTAATTTTTGCTTAAGTGGTCCTTTACGGATTTTCCAACCTAACGGCTCTCTTTTTTTTTTAGATTTGGCTGCAAGAGAAATTGAAGTTGATCATTCCTCCACCCAAAAGACTTTAGGCGAAGTATGGCTCATGTCATCATTGTGAGAGGAAACTTATAATGAAGCGTGACTCTCTTGACTAGTGGCTTTCATGGCTTGACACAGCTATTTCAGTGCAATGGAGGTGTCCTTAGTGGAAAATTAGCCATTTTACCCTATTCTGCCATGGAGGTTGTGTTCCCCTAATTGGGTTAAGACATGCTACCTTTTACAATCCTTCGCACATCTTGCGACAGTTCGGTTTAGTGCAAAGGATACCCACTGAGCCTTTGGGATTCTATGGTGGCCTTTTAACTCATCACTTTCTGCACTCTTTCCCTGACTTGTGGAAGCAACATGCCATCCTGAGGGATGTGCTTGATTACACAATCAATGCTATTAATACAGATGAATTATACAGCGAGTGGATTTTAAGTGATGCTAGAGACAATTGATCATTATCACTGAAAAGGAAAACTGAAGACAATGTTCCTAATTCTAAAAAGAAACAATGTATATAGAATTTAGTTACTTGTGTGACCCCTTCCTAAATGGGAATTTGCATACCAATGATCAAAACTAAAGCACTTTTATCATCAATTGCATTTAAGACTAAGCCCATTGATCTTGGTGAATGTATTAATTTCCATTGATAGTACTGTCATTACCAATCAGCCTTGGAAGGTTTTCTTGACTGGACATTTTCTCTCTAATCCCCTAACTTTTGCATGAAATGCCTTGTTGGGTTTTCACCTCATCGGGGTGTCCTAACTTTTGCCTAAACCCCCTATTCGAGTTTTCAGCTTAGTGGACTTCTTTTTTTTTTAATAGAAGTACTTCTTTAGCCTATCTGCGTTGACTAGTTTTAAAAATTCATTGCCCTCCAAATCTAAAATCTTGATGCCCCCATGCTTGAGCACCTTTTTGACCATGTAAAGACCTTCCCAATTGGGTTTGAACTTTCCTTTAGGGTCAGACAACAACAGCCTAACCTGTTTGAGGATCAAATCACCTTCTCGTATGGTTTTGGGCTTGACTTTCTTATTGTAAGCTCTTGCAATTCTCTTCTGGTATAATTGCATGTGATAGAAAGCTTTAAGTCATTTTTCATCAATTAGCCAACTGCTCATATCTACTTTTAACCCATTCTGCTTCAAGTATGTTTGCTTTTAATACTACCCTTAGTGAAGGTATTTCAAGCTTGATTGGCAGCACTACCTCTATGCCATACACTAGTGAGTAAGGCGTAGCCTAGGTGGATGTCCTGACTATTGTTCTATATCCCCATAATGCAAATGGTAACATATCTGCCCAATCCTTATAAGTGACGGTCATTTTTTGCAAAATTTTCTTGACATTTTTATTAGCAGTTTCTACGGCTCCATTAGCTTATTATCGATATGGAGAAGACTTATAGTGTTGAATTCCATATTTTTGAAGAAGTTGTTTGGTCTCTCCTTGGAATTACACTCCATTGTCTGAGATAATCTGTTGCGACAAACCATACCTGCAGATAATATTTCTTTCAATAAATTTTCCCATCTGTCTTACCCCTAATTTATTGAAAGACTCAGCCTCTACCCACTTTGTGAAGTAATCAACTGCCACTACTATGAACTTGTATCCCCTAGCTGTTGACGGCTTTATTTCTCCAATTATGTCAATCCCCTATGTTGAGAAGGGCCATGGGGATTACAAACTACTCAGTTTATTAGGTGGTAAGTGATTCAGATTCCCGTACACCTAGCACTTATGGCACTTTTTTATGAAGTCACAACAACCTAACTCCATAGTCAACCAGTAGTATCCTAGTCTCATGATTTTCTTTGCTAGGTTTCTACCATTGATGTGTGGACCGCATGCTCCTTCATGTACTTCCTCGAGCACCCTTTGGGATTCCATCTCATCTACATACTTGAGTTGTATCCCATCCATCTGCCTCTTGTATAACATGCCTTGAAATGAAATAAATTGAGTGGACAACTTTCGGTGTGCCTTTTTATCTTTTTCTATTGCATTCATGGGGTATTATCCCTTTTCTAAGGAGGTTCGTATGTCATGATACCAAGGTATTTATGGATAGGTTTGCTCAATGGTAGAGCTAACTATTCCAGTATAAGTGGGAAACCTTGTCTTACGAAAATACATTAGCCATGACAAATCTTTCTTAGTAAGGTTTAACACCGACATCAGGGTGGCTAGAGCATCTGTGACTTAGTTTTGTTCTCTGGGGATGTGGTAAAAAGTGCATTGATCGAATCCTTTAACAAGGTTTGTGAGAATTCTAACATTATTTTCCAAGTTCCCGTCTTTGATTTCCCAATCACCTCTGACTTGTTAGATGACCAGCATTGAGTCTTTATAGACATCGACCACTTCTGCCCCTAGCTGATATAGAGTTTTAAGGCCATAAACACATGCCTCATATTCAGCCATGTTGTTGGTAGCTAAAAACTCTAATTTTCTTACCAAGAACATTTACTTACCTTCTGGACTGCTGATCAATGCTCTTGCACCTGCTCCTCTTTGGTTGACGGCTCCATCAAAGAACATTTTCCATCCTTCTCTGGATATTGCCCCTAAGTGTTCATCTGGAAATTTGTAGTCTTCATGCTTCTCTTTGATTGGGTGCTGGGCTAGGAGTTTGGCTATATCTCGGCCCTTAATGGTTTTCTTGGTAATATAGGAGACATCAAACTCTTGAAAAAGCAATATCCATCATCCCATCTTACCTACCAAGGATAGAGTGGATTGTAGATACCTAAGCGGGTCATGTCTTGCTACTGCTTCCACTTTGTAGGATTGGAAATAGTGTCACAGCTTCTTTAATGCCCAAATGACCCCTAAACATATCTTCTCCACTTCGGTGTATTTTTATTCATATGGGAGTAACTTCTTGCTTAAGTAATAAACTACAATTTCTATTCCAGCTTTATCAGCTTATGTGATTGATGCTCCTATTGAAGACCTTTCTACTACTAGATATAGGAGTAAATGCCTTCCTGGTTTTGGTGGTCTTAGAACTAGAGGGTTAATCAAGTACTCCTTGATGAACTGGAATGCTTTCTCGCAGTCACTATTCCACTCCTTTTTTTGACCTTTACATAGTAGGTTGAATATGGGTTCACAAATTGTCATGAGTTTGGATATAAACCTACTAATGTACTAAATCTTGCCTAAGAACCCCCTGATTTCTTTCTCAGATTATGGCGTAGGCATATTTAAGATGGCCTTTTCCTTATTTGAGTCGACCTCAATCCCCCTTTTGCTTACTATGAACCCTAATAACTTTCCTAACATAACTCTAAAGATGCACTTCTTGGGGTTAAGCCTCATGTTAAACTGGTCTAGGCTCTGGAAGAATTTCTCTAATGCTTTGAAATGCTCTTCCCATTCTGCGGATTTCACCATCATGTCATCCACATACACTTCGACTTCTTTGTGCATTATGTCATGGAATAGCTTGGTTGCCATCCACTGATACATCACCCCTGCATTCTTTAGTCCAAAAGGCATCACCTTGTAACAATATGTACACCATTTTGTTATGAAAGCTATCTTACACTTGTCTATTACTTTCATCAGAATTTGATTATATCCAGAGAACCCATTAATGAATGAGTACTTGGCGGCCATAGCTGTACTATCGACTTGCACATCTATACATAGAAGGGGAAGTAGTCTTTTGGGTATGCCATGTTCGAGTCTCTGTAATCTATGCATATCTTGACCCTACCATCTTTCTTTGGTACCGGCACTATGTTGGCTAGCCAAGTAGGGAAGACTATTTCTTTAATGAACTTTGCCTCAAGCAGCTTAACTACTTCCTCTTTCACTTTCTCTGCCCATTCAGGTCTTATCCTTCTGAGTTTTTGTCATATTGGGGTAGTGTGGCTATGTGTTGGTATGGCATGCTCTGTAATTTCTCTATCAATGCTCGGCATGTCATTGTAATTCCAGGCAAAAATCCTTTCATATCTTTTTAGTAATCTCTCAAATTTTTCTCTTTCTTCGATATTAGTATCATGGGCAATTAATACATTCTTTGGTTGTTCATTGGTTCCAAGATTAAAAGGATTAGTTTTAATGCAATTAATGTAAAAAATGCTCATGTAATAATCACGTGGATGCATATTGCCATCAACAGAAAGAACACACAAATAAGCTAATTCATTGTTCACTTTATTAGAAAGATAATTATTTACCTCAAAGAGGTCACAAAGGTGCAATTCATCAGTAAATAAATGAGCATCTTTTAATTTAGGCATGTCTTCAGGGATGGCAAAGTAGACTTCTTCATCTGCTGGTGTCTTTAGGAACACTTCTTCTATCCATTGAACCTGAGTGAGATGTCCTATCTCCTAATCTATAAAATCTGCGAATATCTTAAACCCCAGTTTGCAGCATCCCTTTATTATGGCAAGCTCTGGGGTTCTGTCATACTTAGTACCCTTTTGCTTGATAAAGTAATCCTTTAAGGAATTGCCTTGCTTTAGTTTACTATCCTTATTGGGATCATAACCTAATCCCTTAGTGTCCTTCTGGGTGTGTGGTTGAAATGGTTCAGTGATGCCTTGTAAGTTCTTTCCCAATCTAGCTCCTGGAAAGAAATCCATTCGCTTCATCATCTTAGACACAGTTGGGTCCATGTAGTCCTCATAAATTCTCGCAACATAGAATCCATTAAAAGGCTGGTTAGCGATGGCCAAAGTGGAAACGGCATGATCAACCTCAGCCTTTATGGTAACAATGTTACCTTCATGTGGGAACTTAATCATCTGATGGAGAGTTGAGGGAACTCCCCCTAATTTGTGGAACTATAACCTTCCCAACAAGATAGAGAATGTAGCCGGTATGTCAATGACTATGAATTCAACCTCATCAATGATTGGTTTAGCCTGAACTTTGGCTGTGAAAGACCTTTCAGCTTGCCTCCTGGTGTCATCATAGGCCTTTATAGTGATGTTTGAAGGTAACAGATCTTCCTTCTTGATCCCTAAACCAGTTAGGATCTTAGCAGGGCATACACAAAGGGAAAAACTATCATCTACCATGGCACAGCCCATTCTTTTCCCATTTATCTCAGCTTTGATGAAAAGGGGTCGATTGTGTTCTCTTCCTTCCAAAGGCAAATTTATATCTGAATATGTGATTAGGCCTGTGTTTCCCATTTTCATCACTTTTACCAGTTCATTTGGTATGGTAGTCATAGAGACAGTGACTTGATCTAGGGCTTTGACCACTTTCTATCTATGGTCTTTGGACAAAATTAATATGTCCCATATACTGATGTTGGCTTGAGTTTTCTTGAGCTATTTCAACACCTCATCATGTTTATCTGTTTTGGGTTCGGGCTCTTTTTCAGGTAGGATCCGACCATTCTTTTTTACTCTCTCCACCATTTCTCCCTCAACTCGTATTTGCTCTCTCTTACCCTCTTTAGAATCCTCATCAGAGGATTTATCCTAGAAACTTTTGCTCTCCCCATCCTCACGGTCACTCTCACTATCCTAAAAGCCAATCATCAGGATTGATTCACTCATCCTCACTCCTGCTTCTATGTCTAGGTCGGACCTATAGATTTCTCTCAGGACGTACTCTTCAGGTAATCCAGACTTAAGAAGGCATAAAGTGTGGTGTTTTAGTAGTGAGTTTGATGAGGTTTCAGGATCAGAGATCTATTTTGAATCTATGAGATCCTAAATAGCCTTTCTGAAGAGTTTGTAGTTATCAGTAAGGTGTCCAGTTCTCTGATGATTAGCATAGTACTAGTCATGCCTGTGATTCAGAGGAAGTGTTCCAGTGAATGGCTGATGAGGCAATGGTTGTAAGTTCCCTTCCTTAGTGAGCTTCTTCAGGCACTATGAGAGAGACTTACCCAAATTCGAGTACCTACGACCCTGAACTACTTGTACTTCGACAGTTTTGGTGGTATTGCCGGTATTGCCACTTGTAAACGTAGGGTTATTATTAGATCTCTTGTAACCCTTATTTTGATATTTGGCTTTAAGGTCAATGGCAATATCTTTCAACTACTCCCAGGTAGTAATGCCTTTAGCAGTGAGCCTATTGTTCATATAGCTATTAGCATTCCGGATGAACATCTTGTTCTGGTCAATATTTTTCGGCTTATTACACATATTCAGAATCTTTTCCCTCTATCTTTAGAGATAGTCAGAAAAACTCTCGTTGGGCCTTTGCTTTATCAATTCTAGATCCTTTAAAGTGATCTTAACACTGGCATTGTTAGCATATTGCTTATTGAATGCCCTTGCCAGTTTAGTTTAGTCCTTCTTGATCCTTTTTTCTTGGTAGTGGTACTAGTCAAGAGCCTGACCTATAAGAGACATGCTGAATAAATTCACGATTTGCCCTTCTGTGAGATAGGTGGCCCTCATGGCTACTGTATACTGCTTCAAATAGGTGCAAGGGTCTATGGTTCTATCAAACTTGCTCAAGTCAGGCATTTTGAACTTGTGAGGCATAGAGTGATTAGGCCTCTAACTGATATTATCCAGGTCAATGTCCCTGCCCCCAGTCACTAGTCAGGACATAGCTTCCATCTTTTTATTTAGCTTTCTCTATTGATCATCCTAGGTTCTCCTGCTATTTCTTTCCTCTTATTAGTTCTAGAAGTTTGCCCTACCTCTTGAGCATTTTACATGTGGGACAGGGCATTGGTCATCAGTGATGTCATCCTCCTCTCCATCTTAGCCATGGCCTCCGTGAACATAGCCTTGGTCATATATTCATCAGAAGACATGTTTCCTCTGGTCACATATTCATCAGAAGACATGTTTCCTCTCTTGGGTTGTACAGGTACTTT
>CANXYI010685597.1:0-18470 GCA_948208565.1 Hura crepitans
GCTTTTCTTTACCTCAATTCACCTTAAAAGCCATCAAAACACATCCCCACATATGTTAGGCACCTCAAACACCTTTGCTAGATAGTTTCTATCCAAGAAACTTTGATGAATTTTTGTGAATTATTGAGAGCTCCTTTTACAAAAATTGTTATTCCCTTAGCTCTCTAACATCCCAAAATGAATTTACAAATTGAGAATTTATAGCAATGGCTGAAGGAAGGAGATGAAAATCTCTCCTTTTCCTCTATGTGGCGTCGATTCTAGTAAGGAGAAAGAGAAAATTTTTCCTCTTTTATTTAGTGGAGATGTCCACTTGTCATGTGGCTTTGCCACTTAGCATGGGCCCTACACCAGCTGGCAATGTGTGGGTGGGCCCCACAATCACCCAAACTATCTTGAAATAGCTTAATTTTTAACAAAACATTAAAAATTCACTAAAATTCACATAGACCTCAAAAAATTATATTGTTTATTTTAAAATACATATTTTAATCCCCTTTACATGTTCATAAATTTTTGCAACCAAATTCCATCAATAGGATAGTGTTTAGACTGCCTCAATTTTCATGCCAACTTAAAAAACTATGAAAATTTGCAAATGACCTCAGAATTCAAAATTCTTTCACCAATAGACTCAGTGGAATTTTCAAGCTTCAGGGTTTAATATTTTTGGGTCCCTCTAGGCACATCCTGAGTTATTCCCAGCCTAAAAAGTTTTTATTGCATAGATAGGTAGCTTACAATTTGAAACAAATTATTAGTTCTACTAAATTTTTAAAATTTGCCTTTTATATCAATTTAAAGCCCCTCAAAGTTTCATGAATAGTGTCACTACCTTAATTTATGTGTAAGTGACTCAGCACACTGGGCACACTTCTTAGACCTAGTGGCCCTATTCACAAAGCCTCGAAACATGAGCATTATATTTCTTGCTTGCAAATATGATTAATCTTAAAGATAATGCCTATTTTTGGAACTTGTATCTTGGTTTAAAATTATGAAATTGTAAATGCCTTAATTTTGTAATAATTATAAATGTTTATTTTTTATTGAGATATTTTAGGAATTTTTTACTCAATTGATATTATAAATCATATTGATGATGAGTTTTCTATGCTGCTTTTTTTTCTGATAGAAGAGTTTCAATTTTAATGTTTTGAATGAAAGTCTTATCATTTCATATTTGTTCTAAAAAAATGACCTTGAAAGAATAATGTTTTATTTCTGAATGTAATGGGGGATGGCAGATGTTTCTAATGCCCCTTTTATTGTAGCATTATATCTCAGATATATAAGTCATGTGCTTGTGTAATATTTTCAAACTAGCAATTCTCAAATAAAGGAATGATCTTACATTGCTTTTGTCATGACAACATAGATAATTTGCAGAAATTTGTTTGTATTCTATAAGAATATATCACCTATTTGGTTATATGCTAGATTTGTACTCCTTATTTGATGATTAGAAAGCATGTAAAAAGTTTTATGCTATATAAAAAAACTTTAGATCTCATAAAATTTCTTAATGAATTAATTTGAACACTCTTTTGATTTCATTAAGTTAAATAAAAGTGACCTTCTAGCATAAATTGATAATACAAATCTTTGTTGGTTCATATTATATAATTAGACATTTTTTTGCTCAGTTTAAAGAATTTTTGTAGAAGCTCCCTTTTTTTTGTTTTCCTTTTTATTTTATGGTTTGGCTAGAGCACCTTATAACATGATGAAGCTATTAGTAGTTCATTCTATACTATTAAATCCATTTTGGGATAATTGTAAAATTTCTAAACTAAAAGGCATGGTTCACTCTATAATTAACATCTCCTTTCTTTTCCTTTTTCTTTCTTTAATTTTATATTCACATATTCCTTTCTTTTAGAGAAAATTATATGCTTAATAAGGTTTTGGTGTTTCCTATTATGATCTTGATTTTGAATTAATTGGAAAACTTATTTGGTGACTAGGAAATTAAAAAATTTACCTCGAACATTTATGAATAGAAAGTTTTGCTAATATTGCATGCACTTCTTTTGATAAAAAGAGAGAGCAAATTTTATTTGGTGAGTTTTTTCTTTCTATAATTTATTACATATCATAGGTCTTAAAAGTGTTCTTCTAGATTTTAGCACTTGAATAAATGATAAAAATATTGATGATGGCCCTATTGTTACAAATAGGAAATGTTGTTTGCTAAAGTTTTTTATAAGTATTTCAGCTATAGTTAGTAAATAATTATGTTCCATGTTCCATCCTTTTTTTAATATAGGTTATGGTACATTTCTGATAGCATAAGTCTTTTCTAATTTTATAATCAAATAAGGTTAGCTTTATAATTACTTATTTTAAGACACTAATATTGATTTCTTGATACATGTTCCTTTTTTCCTAAATTATTTTAATTTTTGTAGTTTAATACAAGCTGTAATACATATTTCAGTTATGATTTTCAAAGTGTTTCTTATGTATTTATAGGAAATTATTATTTGTTACCATTAATATATTGATATAGTATGAAATTATTAATTCTTAATAATAAATTATGATATTTAGATATACGACCATTCATATACTAATACCTAGCCTTTAACTTTTATTTTCATCGCTTAATGTCAAACCTAAATGAATGTAGGATTTTTTTTACCATTTCTTCCTCTATTCAACTTTTTAACTATATGCTTCATGTTCTTTATTTGCAATTTGTTTTATTTATTCATAATATTCAAGTTCTTTAGGATTTTTCCATTGTTTCTTTCTTTTATTGTGTCTAGTATTCATTCAATTTTTTTTACCTATTGAAGCTTGCTTTTGTGTTTGCTTTATTTAAAATTTCCTACAGCTATAATTTTTGGCACAACAGAGATAAATTTTCAATGACAATTGAGAGGACGCAGACATTCTGAAGCTCTCAGGTTTAGATACAGTTGCATATCTTGCTAGAAGTGTTACACCATTAGGAATTTTAGGTTGGGAATTTCTATATTTCCCTAACTTTTTATGCTTATCACTTAATATGTCATTCATATTTCTATGTTATTGTTACCTTCTCACTAAAAGTTAAGGAATCACACTATGTTCTTATTAATAATATTATTATAATTCTAACTTATAAGTGGCTCAAAGGGTTATTTATTTAGTTTTTGTAATTTATCTTTGAATTGTATATTTGTTTCCTTATTTAGAAAACTATATTTGGTTTAATTCATTAGGGGTAATTACTTTATGGAAAAAAGATTTAGCTTACTCATTTGTTTGAGTTGTCATCACATAAGGTTAATATATATGTTGAAATTTTCATAAAAATTAAATAATTTTTAATGGATTTTGTTAGAAGTTATAACTTGTTACTCTTTACATGCCCTGTTATTATCTTCTTGCCTTTTTGTTTCCTTTCGATTAAGAAAACCTTGCTAGTGATATAGAGAATTCCAAATTCTTGATGAATGGATTCTATGTTAGGATGGTTTTATGTTTTCTTACATCTTTAGCTTGGATACTTAGGGATAATAATGGTAGATTGACTACCTATATTCAATGAAATATCACAAGTTAGTCTTCTTTTACTATATTTTCATGTATTCTATCTGAGTGCAACCAGTTTTCTTGAAATAACAATGCATTAAAAATAATATGGATATATAGCGTAAAGCTTTCTAAAGCTATTATCCTATTCTCCTCATTAGTAATTCCTTAGCTATGTCTCTGAGGTTAGATACAGGATGATACGAAAAAAAAATAAAATAGCTAAAATCAATTTCCATAACAAGGGTATAGGTTTATAATTTATAGCAGTGGCCATGGAAAATCTCTTCAATCACTTAACTATATTTATTTGGAATCTCACAAATAGAATATGGCTTCTTCATTATTTCTATACTTCTTTTTCTTTCACTTTCACTTTTAAGCTACTTTATCTTTATCCCTAAATTTTTTTCTTCAGTAAGACTTTGTTTTCCTCACTTTAGTAATGGGAATTGACTCATCTTAGTCCTCAATTTCCTCTTCTTCAACTACCTAATTTCTATCAAATAGATATAGTACTTATTCAGCCCTAAAGATAGAATATTAATGCAATGGATGCACAAAACCATTTCATTAATGTTGTGACATGCCTTATCTAATTCGATCACCAGTTGATCGCCTGACATGACTAAGGTGTGCGACATATAACATGATATCTAAACTCATAACATAAATCTTTTTTACCAACATTTGACCATGTACACTTTAATGTTAAAAATATGTACTTTAAAAAACTTTTAGAAAACCAAGTTACATAGTCAATTTAGGATTCCTTATTCCAAAATATCGTCAGCATAATGGTTGTACTAGGAACTATCCCAAATTTTTAAATAGTAACATGAATTAATAAAAACATTTATGCAATATTTCCTGAATAAAACCCTAACTTTGTGATCCATCTGATCACTCTAAATCAACACTAAACAAAACACAGTCTCAACCTCATAAAGAGATATCAAACATGCATTAAACATTTCAAATAGTTTAAAATACATTTATAATCCATAAACAAGCTTAATTTAACAAACATTGTAGTTTAGGCCTAAGACTATTTACATTTATCATAAAAGTGCCTTTCTATGACTATAAATTACATAATTTAATTACTGTAGAGATTATATATTTTACTAGGGACAAAAGTGGTTAGTGGAGTCACTACCTAGCATTTACACCAGGCCCTTTGATCTTTTGTACCAGAAAGGTTCAAAATTTAAATCTTATTTATACCTATATAATATGCCATTTATTTTATATTGTAATGTTTATCAGACCTATATTAGGCAAGCATGCATTATATTTAATCATCCATATCACCTTTATATATAAGGAAATTGAATTGCAATATTTGAAGCATATAATAATTAGACAATATATACATCTAAAAATCAAGCCATTCATTAGTTGTAGTGTGGCTTGACAACTACCCATAATTCCATAGGAATTTGTAGTAATTGCCTAACTTCCATCCTAGGTGATTGGCCTTTATTGAAAAACATTTTAATCACCACTTTTGATCAATGAAAACTCAAATTCATTTTTGATTAGTAAAATACCAATTAATTAAGTAGAAAACTATTTTTAAGTGAGGTTTAAGTTTTAACATGCAAAATAAGTTGTTTGCTACCTATTACAACCCATAAATAAGCAATATAATAAAAAAGATAAAAAATCAAAAAAGAATGGTCTACAACATTAAACTGGTCCTGCCTATGTATAGTCAAGTCCGTGTGAACTTTATGGGGTTTTGGCACAAGTATGTGCAAATTGTTCTAGTATAAGAAGTTAGGTCCGTCTAGACATGTAGCTTTGAATGTACACTTGTATCCACCTTAAAGAAATAGGTCAGAATTAACAACAAATTGGTCAATAAAGGCATTAAATAATAACCTCCTTAAATAATATGGACGTGAATAAATTGTGATTCATGTTGTAAAGCATAAAAACACAAAGAATACTATTCATAAATGGCATATTAGTGGATATCTAAGAAAGTTCAAAGTCACAAGCTAAGTTTGCATAGACTATTTCGTTATGAGATAGAGTCTGCGTGGATGGTAAATAGTGCCAGATATACAGAGAACAAGATATCCATGTGAACCATGTTCCTCGTGAGAGGGGGTCCATGTGGACTGCATGCCATCAATGATACATACAAATCCTATACATCTATACTAGTTGCATTCCTTATGAAAGGGAATCCTTACAGGCTGCATGCTAGCATTAAAAATTTTCAGGGTTAACACATCATTCATGGGTCATATCATAGTACATGTGTATGAATATGGCAAGTAATAAACAAGGTTCAAAGAGATGATCAAAATAGTGCTAAAAAAGAGGTCTACATGGACTATATTCCTCATGAGAGGCAGTTCATGTGGACTATATGTCAATTCTAAATATTCCCAATATTTGAGTGTTATTCATAGGATGCACCAACATGTGTGAATACATACATGGCATATGATGAACAAGATTCACAAAAGACAACTAAAATAGTATAAGAATAAAGTCTGTGTGGACTATATTCCCCATAAAATAGAGTCTGCATAGACTAATGCTTATTCATAACATAGTATGTAAGCTGATTATCAAAAAGGTAGAATAGTAATAACATGCTTAAAGTTAATCTACATGTGATGAAATAGTTTATAAAGGTGGCTTACTCCTATGACCAATATGGGGATCATTGAGGATCACCTCATTGATGGCCAATCATAGCCCTAAGGGAACCAAAAATAAATGCACTAATATGCAGTAGAGGACTTCAGATCTTACCTTGTGATTAAGCTTTTGAACAATGGAAAAAGGTTAGAGTTTAGAAGAAAATAATTTTAAGTAATTCTCTAAAAAGACTAGTAGAGTGAATCCTCTTTAGAGTTCTCACCTAAAATAATGAAAAGGGTATTCTCGAAGTGCTTCAAAACACTATTCTTTATAAAGCTTCCTCTGATCCCCCCTTCTTTCACACCCTTAAAGAGGTATTTATAGCCTCTGGGTGTAGATATTCCATCCAAAGGTTGTAGAGTCCTTCCAAGATTATGATTTATCATCTGGATAGGGATCTTATGCTTCTAGAAGATTTCATCGACAAGTCCATGCGAACCAAGACTATTTAGTCTGTATAGACCTAGGTGGTATACTTCCCACCAATCTATGGGCTTTGGGCCAAGTTTGAGTTAGTCTATATGGACATGGGCTTAAACTTGTCTAGGTAGACCATAGGCTTTAGGCTTGATAGAACTTATTAGGATAGTACAAACCTAGGTCAAGTATATCTATGCAGATAATATTTGTGAGCTAAAATAGACCCGTGCATATTGTTTTCCTAAGGGGCTTATTTCATTATTTAAGAGCCTATCTCTAGTTATCATTATAGGCCAAAGGTGTTGGTATATTCAGTTGCCCCACTTTGGTGTATGCTATGAAATACATAAAATGAAAAAATGCATAACAAAGTGCTTCGAGTTTCAGATACTCACCTTGCTATTTAGATATCATCTATAGTGGTATATTTGCTTGCTAGGCTAAACCCGATGATGTTGGTGGATTGGCTTGTTAGGCTAAACCTGATGGTGTAACTGGATTGGCTTGATAGGCTGAATCCTGATTGGATGCTAAGTCAGATCTAAAATATTTTTCTTTTAGATTTAACACGAGGTCAAATCTAGAATATTTTAGGATTGGACACGGAGTTGAATCTTACTGATTTTAGATCAAACATGGAGTCAAATCAAGTTAATTTGGGATTAGACACAAAGTCAAATCTTGCTAATTTTAGATTAGATGTGGAGTCAAATTGAGTTAGTTTGGGATTAGTTGGACACTAGATTGAATCTTGCTAATTTTGGAAGATGAGCTTCCCTTTTTGATTGAGTAAAAATGAGTTATGCTTGATGTTCCATGAATTGTAGATGAAATCCATCATCATCATAGGGGGAATGCAAAAATCTAAGGAAGAGGAAAATAGGTTCCTAGATTGGAGTGTAGATGATTGTCTAGAAAAATATTATAAGTACAAAAAGAGAAGATTGATGATGATCTAGATTAGTGAGTAGTTGAATCCTAAAGAAAACATTATAAGTGCAAAAAAAAAAAAAAGCTTGATGATATTAATTGGACATAGTGGCACAAATTAGCATATAGCTAAATTCGTGTGTCAAAATAAAGATATAAAGCAATTGTTAGGGGCTTATTGCTTTCTTTTTCTTAGATAGAGGTTTAAAGGCAGCTGAACCACGCTTTTTCAAGGTTATTCTTTAGGAAGGCTTTGAGGACCATCTCAAAGTTATTCATGAGGTAAGAGAAGCTGAAAATAAGGAATTTGAAATCCTTCCAGGCAAAACCAAGGATCGCCTGGCATTTATAGATGAATAAGATTGATTCTATATATATTTATTTAAAGTGAAACTAATTAGATTGACCAATTTTGACCGATTTTATTTCAATAGCTAAAATAGCATATTTATTAGCTTTGATAACATTTTTCATGAGTTGAAAAAAAGTTTGCAATGACATAAATATGTGGTATTTAGCTGAGATTAGGGTGAAATCCCAATTATTAGCTCAAAAATAGAATAAAAATGTATTATTTACACGTATTTTTTATTTAAACAAAATCATTTTCATTTAATTGGCCTCAACGTTGGTTAATTAGTAATAAATGTTGAATAATTTTTGGAAAAAATATTAGAGAGAAAATCATGTTTACTCAATTGATAGAAAATGACCTGTATATTTTCTTATTCAATTTATTCCTTTTGTATTCTCTTATTTGAGCATGGGTTTCACCAAGTTTTAGGCTTGCCTCCTACTTTGTCAATAATTGGATAAATTTCATGGTGTTTTAGGGCTTTGTTATCAGACACCTTGGACAAAGAAAAGCTGTGTGGACCATATTGCATAAGCTACAATTAGTATATACAGACAACATAAAGAAATGGTGGACTGGATGCCAAATTGGTCCTTAAGGCAAGAGTGGTACTTTGTCCTTACGGATTTGAGGCTTAGGCAGGAAAAGTCAAGGTCCTTAGTCCATGCAGATGTGTTAAGTTAGGTCTATGTAGATGTATTATGACTAATGAAAACCTTTAGGTTTCTTATTTCCATTAAATTTTTCTTCGGTTTCTTTTCTCATTTTCTGTCTATTCTTTCTTCCCTATAGAGTCCTCATAATTTAATGAATCCTCTAATGCCTAAACAATGGCTAGTGACAATCTAATAGTACTTCTACTGCCTCTAGCACCTTTAATGACCCTTCCAACATTGATAAGACCTCTTTTGATGTCCCTAGTCTATGTTGAGGACATGACAATACCTATTTTAAAGGGTCTTGTACCCTCCGTGAAGGTAAACCTATTACATAACATCACTCCAATGAATGACATTCCGTTTAAGGCTCCAATGCTTATTTTCACAAACCTATTAAGGCATGTGTTTTCAAAAACTTACGCCTAAGTCTATATTTGCTACCTCCTTTACTCTATTTCATGTTTTCTTGGCATTTTAGGCATTTTAATTGTCATCTTCTTTTCTACAAATGCCCTTTAGTTTGTCAAGTCTATATGGACTTGATAGGCTAGGGAGAATATGGTCCAGTAAACCTTCATTTTTGTTTTTTTCGAGAGTGTTTAGAATTGGATTAAAAGCTCATTCGTGTGATAGGATAATTGGTCTATACGAACTCAATGAAGTGTTGTTTGGAGTCCATGTAGCCTTGTGGTTCCTATGTGTGAGGTTTATGCGAATTTGTGTTATGCTGCATCTATGTTGTTTTATGTGTTTGCTATTATGTTGCTGCTTATTAGAGGTCTATGTGGACCAATGTTGCATGGTCTGTGTGGATGTGACGTGTGTGATTTTTGGGTCTATGCAGACATAGATCAAAATATACTTACCTATATTCCTTTTTCTTTGTAGACATATCTAAAGTGTAGAGGCACATTATCAAGGCCACAACAGTGGTATGCTTCTCCACCTACATTAGTGAGGGACCAAATATGCACCACGGGGTTCTAAACCTTCATCAATCACTTAGTCGGAGGTGACTTTCATTAGTTCCTACAAGCTCTTTGAGCTCTTTTTGACTAGTGGATAGACATAACCCATACCTTCTATATGCCTTTTAGGGAACTGACAATCACACCATTTAACTTGGCATTCATTATTAGAGTGTCATGTAATGGTTACGCAATTATATTCAATGCGAGTTATAGGTCCTTTACCCTTTGACTGTAAGAGGTGAGAGAGTTACTGGGCTTTATACTTAAAGATCACTTAGGGAATATCCACTGTACTAATCTGAGTGTGTATTAGGCTAAAGCATCACCTACTGCTTTACATAAGGTAGATCAATATGCCAAGTACTTCATCTTATATTTGCTATGGACCATGTTATTTGTGAATGCAAATGGCAACATGAGTTGGAGCTTCTTGCCTCTGCTGGAGAAGGTAGACTACATCGGTTATTAGAATTGGTGCCATTCTTCTTTAGGCTAGATGTACATAAGCTTTGACATGGTAATTTGTACCAAAAAGAGCCATCAATTTATATAGGGCTTCATCTCTAGTGTCTTAGTAAGTGTTATCGACTTTTATCCATTATCCCTTAGTTACTTAACTCTCTTTGGGGTCTAAAATCCTCTTGTGTAGGCTTAGGCATATAAGCTACATATGTTGCCTTGACCATATGAGTTAGACATTCCTTATCGTTACTTGATGATGGATAGGTAGGTTACACCCACATCTAAAACTTAGAATGCTTCTTCACTAGCACATCATCACTATTATTTGAGCACAAGAGCTTAGATTGATGTGAGTGCTCTTGAAAGGATGTAAATATAGTATTTAGTTTTGAATTCATAAATCAGTGGTGTCATACTTACCTAGTTTTCCTTTTCAGGTTAACTTGGCTTAGTGGGTATTCCCTATCAAAGAGATGGCTGATTTTCTTCACTCTATGTAAGAGTTGTCCTTTTGAAGGCTACTAGTGACTATCCTAGAGATTTATTCCTAGTTTCTGAGAGAGAGATTGATAAATTTGCTCATAAGTCAAAAGGAGCGCTACATTCCCCAAGATCCTCCTAACACGATGTTATTTAAGAGGTACCTTAATGATATGGAGTTTATGAAAGGCATGACTATAGGCATATCTAAAGACACATTGGTTGATGATAAAGGTGTGATTAACCCTCTTGGGCTACTGTAAACCTACTACCTCATGTGCCTTACACTTTTAGACCTCTAGTACATTGTCATTTTCCTTAACTTCTATCATTTTGAAATTTAACCTTAACTCATGTGTTTGTGTCATAGCCTGTTGCCTCTACTTTAAAAGCTAGACCTTTTTCTACTAGGAAGAGGGTAAAGATGGTCCCTAGCTCCTTAAGTGCTCAGTTCTCAACTCCTCTTATACATTTTATTAGAAGTGAGGCACTGAGCCTAACTGCCAATCAACATTTTTTATCGAATAAGGTTGTGGGCACATTGACAGATATACTAGAGCTAACCTACATATAGTATAGCTTAGATGGTTAATTATCCTTCGCTCATCTCTGCATTGAGGATAGTTAGGTGGTGCCTTTTATGCTAATGAACACCACCTTACTAAACTTTGTTTTGATTTTCACTGATCATCAAATGGGTTCAATTGTGCATGATGCTATTTTGTCTTGATCTTGATAAGTGACAAGAGCTCCTATGGAGAGGACTGCTTGAGTTATCGAGGCCTTTAAGTGAGCTATGGTCAATGAGAATTAGGTTCTCATTATTAGTATTTCTTTATTGAATGATTAATTTATGCAAATGCATGAGTATGCATGATATGAAAAAAGTACTGATCCTCTATCACTTTTGCAGAGTAAATTGACTAGGAGGGTTGCTACTCTTCCTAAGACTCAGAGGAAGCTGAGAGCTTTGAAGATTTCTAAAAAGTTAGTGCTTTCTTCTAATGAGAAGGACACAGAGGATGAGAATAAGAATAAGGAGTGTAGTAGATGGCAACCATATTATCTTTGTGAATAGGCCCTGTATTTTGTACATACAAACCTTTATAGTTTTTGACATTGTATATATACAATCTTATTTTCTTTTGAAATACAATTCTCTATATTTATATACAAAATCATATTTATATACAATTGGCAATAATTTACAATGGAAATATGCCACCATTGATGAATAATATGGATCGACTCCATTTAGATGAAATGGGCTAAACATTAAAGATTGTGACATGTTGAGGTAAGACTCCTTCTGGTAGGGTCAAGATGGCATAAATGCTATCTAAATTGAATCATAGAAGCTAAATTCTCTAAAATGAAAGGAGGGGGCAAACTTCATCTCAAATTTTAGGAAACTTCCATGGGTTAGGCAGTGCATTTAAGGCTAAAGTTCAAAATTTTAAAGTAGATAGATACCAACTTGGAATAAAGATTGCAACTACTGGTGATGAGTCTTATGCTCAAAAGACTTTAAAAATTGATACAAGAAAGCCTCTAAACAACCATCCGATAAAAGCTATAGAAGCTGTTGATAAACTAGTGGAGAAAGACATACCTCTAACATGAGGAAAAAATTATGCATCTGTGATTCGTGGTGATTCAAGTGGAACAAGTAACTTGGAGATACATTGTCATCATGGTAAAGAGAACTTGAAAGTTGCTATTTTCCATATTTTATATCTATCCCTCTTTTGTCATTTTTAGCAAAAGTTGCTCAATAGACTTGGCATTAGTAAGCCTTGGTCTGTGCAGACAAGGTATATGATGGTTTGTATAGATGTTTATCCTATAGGATTCTCTCGATTATTAACATACATTGCTGTGGGCATGTCTTAGTTAGTCTGTGCAGACCATGACATCAACTTCGAATATTATGAGGTCAATGCAAACACCCTCGTATGCTTTACATCCCTTCTCCTAGTAAGAAGAGGAATGGTGAAGGTTATGGCCTATAAATACCTCTCTTCTTCTTTTATCATGTTATACCTTGATATGTCTCTCTCCTTAAGTTAGCAATTGTCCAAGATTTTTAAATCCAAGGTTTCTTAGACTTCGAACATCCTTGCTCCCTTTTCTACCCTTATGTTCTTAAGAAAAGTGAGGATTGACTATAACTTCTTGAGTGCTACTATGGAATATTGAGTCTCTATTTTCCATGTGTTTATCTTCAATCACTAAGAGATCAGCCCAACCTCTAAAGAATTTACTGCCATTCTTAATTTCAATGTTGCTCTAAATAATCCCCTAGCTCTTTCATCTTTAGAGGAATGTTATCCTATGGATATTATTCTTACTTTGGGTATTTTTCCTTCTATAGCACAAAAAGTAATCCAGGGCATAGGCTTAATTTCCCTAAAAGCAATTATAGACTTTGGTTACAAGTTTCCCCTCAACTTTATGGAATGGGTGAAGTACATGTTGCTATGCGTCCTTGGTAACTAGTTACAAGTCACTTTCAAATATAAGTATTGTGATTTTAGGGTTTTACAAATTCTAACTAAAGTATGTTCTAGGCATAATCTTTTTGGTATCTCCTTAGCTGAAACCATTAAAGGATTGAATGCTTTGAAGAGAGGGTATATCAACTTTGTAGCTAGAAATCCACTTCTTTTATAGGTATGTATAGAGAGCCCGTTTAGGTTTTCCCTCTAGCTTTATTTTTCTTTTAACTCTAACTTTTGCCTAGCATGCCCATGAGGGTTTTTACACTACCGGGTTTGCCTAACTTTTGCTTAGATGGACTTTTATGGATTTTCCAACCTATTGACTTTTTTTTAGATTTTGTTACAAGAGAAATTAGGACTACTAGTACCTCCTCCAAAAAAGCTTTGGATTAAGTACGCTCTAGATCACAATTGTGAAAGGAAACTTGAGAAGAAATTTAATACTTCTAACTAATGGATAGAATGTCTTAGTACATTGAAGTGGTCTACTAGAGGCGTCATTGGTGAAAGATCACCTATTTTTCTCTTTCTTGCCATGTGGGCTATGTTCCCTTGATAGGATTAAGGCATGCTACATTTTGCATCCCTTCTCAGATCCAACAACAATTTGGTCTATTGCAAAGATTCCCTTTTAAACTTTTGGGGTTTGAAGGTGGGCTTTTAACACAGGTTTTCTAACATTTTCTCGACTTGTGGAAGCATCGTGCTATACTAAGAGATGTGCCTAATCATGCAACTATAAATATAAGTGTAAATGACAATTACAAAGATTAGATTTTAAGTACATCTAGAGACACTAGGACATTAATGTTGAAGAGAAAATGTGAAGATACAACTTCTATATCTATAAAGAAAAGAAATGTCTAGAAATTTAGAGTTTAATTACTTGTATGATATTTCTCACTTAATAAAAGTTTGCATGTCAATGATCGTAACTAAAGCACTTTTACTATTCATTGCATTTGGAACTAAGTTGCTTAATCTTGGCAAATATGTTAATTTCCTATTAATGAAACTACCTTTACCAATCAGCCTCAAAATGTTTTCTTGATTGGACATTCTCTCTCAAGTCCCCTAATTTTTGCATGTAGTGCCTATTAGGTTTTCACCTCATTGGGGTGTCTTAATTTTTGCCTAAGTCACCCTGTTCGTGTTTTTAACTTAGCGAACATCCTTTTATTATATATTTAACAAAAGTACTTCTTTAGCTTGTCCATGTTGACAGGTCTAAAAACTCATTGCTTTCTAAGTCTGAGATCTTGACACCCTCATGTTTAAGTATCTTTTTGACCAAGTATGGCTCTTCCCAATTAGGCTTGAACTTTCTTCTCAGATGAATTAACAAGAGCTTGCTTTGTTTAAGTCACTTTTCATTAACCAAAGCCAACTACTCATATCTATTTCTAGCCTAATTTGCTTTTGATAATTCTTCTACCAGTATAACCCTAAGTGAAGGACCTCAATTTCTATTTGCATCACTCCTTCCATCCTATAAACTAATGAATATAGTGTGCCTTGCATAAATGTCCTAATAGTTGTTCTATATCCCCACAGTTTAAAGGGCAATATGTCTACCTAATCCTTATAGGTAACTATCATTTTTTGATAAATTTTCTTAATATTCTTATTGGTTGCTTCGACCACCCCATTAGCTTGAGGTCAGTACAGAGAAGACTTGTGATGCTTGATCTTGTACTAATTCAAAAGCTATCTAGTTTCACCCTAAAACTATATCCCATTATCTATGATGACTTTCTATGGCAACCCGTACCTACAAATAATATTTCTTTGAATAAAGTTCACCATCTATCTTGCCCCCAATTTATTAAAAGATTTAGCTTATGTAATCGATTGCTACCTAAAATGACCCAAAAATTCGACTCTTATGAATAGTACTTCCCAAGATAAATAATGCTTCTTAAAACTCGAGTTGCATGAAGCATACCGATGGGAAGTATTAATTACAAAAGAATTTTGGGCAAAGTTTGAAGTTAATCCAAAGTCGTTTGGATGGTTAAAAATAATAATTAAGATTTTATGGTAGTGTTCTATGAATAGGTAAAGCTGAACCATAAATTAAATAAAAAGTTGCTCAAAATAATCCAAAAATATTACAACCTAATACTAAAATATCCTAAATAGTCTAATGGCTCTAGAATCAGAATTTTTTGAGTTCGGAAACTATTCTTACCTAATTTTTGGGACATAAAATGTATTAATTTTTCTAGTTATTATTAAAATTTAGGCTCAAGATTTTAGAAAGATTTAGGATTTGGATTGATGGAATTTTGGGGATAGAAATAGGGAAAAACTAACTTTCTTATTGGTTATAATAATTTTTCAAAGAAAGGAAAAAATTATTTTTTAAAAAAGTATAACAGGGGAAAGAATTAAATTCTTTCCACTCGCACCATAACCCACCATCCTTCACTCCATCCACCAAAATTCTACCCACCTTCTCTCCCTCTCTTCTCCTTTGATTTCTTTCTTCTCAAGCTAACCCACTCTTTAAATCTATACCTAAAATGAAGAGCACCCCGAGAGGAGTCTGTGGACACCAAAATCTTCAGGAATGATAGAGTATTTTGAGAGAAAAATTGAGAAGAATCTCGAGGTGAATAGTATCCTCCTCTTTCTCAGGTTTTTCTTTTCCACAAATTTTATTTTTCATGGGTTCCTTCGGTGTTGTAGAGCACATATATAGGCTCAAAATATTTTTTTTAATGTTTATGTTATTTTTTTACTTTCGTACTCTTTTGTATTCATAAGTGAAATGACAACCCGAGCCTCTCGAGGCAAGGAGAAGGCCTAAGCTGACTTCAGAGGCCTCGTATGACCTTGTTGGGTATATGTAATCATTTTAATTTGCCTAAAATTTGCATTTAATGTATTATTTGCTTTATATCCATATTACTAATAAATGGTATTAAATGCTTAAGAATGCAATAAATGTTATAATTGTAATGTATGATGTATGGGATGATAAATGCATTATATATAATGGCCTAGTGTGTTTATAAGTGATGGAATTATACGAATGCTAGAAATTCATAGGAATGCATTTTTTGAGTTAAAAATAAATTATGCCATGTTATGTGCCATATACCTAGAAATGTATGCTATGGTAAATGTATGATTCAAACATGTATAATAGATGTAAGGTATAATAAAATGCCATGAAATGACTTGATATACAAATGTAAGACATTAAACCTACTTGAATCAATATGTGTGCTATTGTGTGTGCATATATTTTTGTCGATTAAAAGTATTGTACGTGCATGAGTGCAATGTGCTAATATGCTAAAGATGGATTTTTGACACATAATGGATATATATGTGTTATAAACACATAATGAGGCAATGTATGACCATTTAAAGGTAAATATTGGAAAAGGCCATGAAATGATCTTTTGAATTGATAGTGTGTTTTTATGTGACATATTGACTTGTTGTTATGTTTCAATGCATGTACACCTCAAAAATGAATCCTACAAGTATAATGGACATTAATAAGCCTAAGTTGGCCCAATGTGTATATGTAGGCCATGCAAAGGTGCAATGAGGCCAATGGTGTTTTTAATTAATATTATATTATAAAAAGGTGAAATTGGTTAAAATGACACATAATGACATGTTTATGATGCCTATATATTTAAACAACCTATTTTGGATAGGTTGACTGATCGACTAACATTATAATAGCTACTTGTATACCTTTAGGTATGAAACTTACAGATAATTAATTTACATGTCAACAGGCATAAGAGCCTTTTGGCCTAAGTTTGATTATGTATCTAAGCATGTGAGACCCTTCGGGCCTAAGATTATGTGTCGATGGGCATAAGAGCCTTCAAGCCTAAGATTTATGTAGCTAATGGTTGAGAAAGCATTAAGTCCTAAATCTTATGCATTTACGGATGTGAGAGCCTTTAAGCCTAAGTTTATGCATCTATAGATGTGAGAGCCTTCGGGCCTAAATGTATGTATCTTAGGTACAAGTGCCTTCGGGCCTAAGTATTTCCATTATCTAGTCTTAGTTAGTTGTCTTATTAATATGGGTATAAGTTAAACAATTAAAATGGCTTAAAAATGCATAAATTGAGATTATATGTTGAATGACACTAATACATGACATATGGACATAATGAGGTCGAATAACTCAAAAACTAATCTTAACGTGTGTAAATGTGTTTATTATCATTAATACAACTATAAATGATGATTATATGCTAATACAAAATAGAACATTAATATGGACAATTATGATGTGCATATATGAGTCTATGTATGCATAAGGGTATTATCACCTGAAAAATATGTATGTTATGATTCCTTTCAATGCATTAATATCATATAGTGATTGAAATGCTGTAAAGATCATAACTTTTTGTATTTAATGCATAATATCAATTAAATGATGGTTATTTGATGTTTATATAAAGCTTTAGTAATAATATAATCAAAATGCATTGTTTATGCTTAAAATGTGCATATTCGCATATAAGACACCGAAATTGCATGGTTATGATATTAAATTTGAAAATGGCTTGTGTACATTTTATGGACATGCTAAAACTAACCTTTTTATAAGGTAAAGTGATTACACCACTAAGCAAAAGCTTAACGCATTGCTTGTTTGTGATTCATAGGTAACAGGGCAATAGATTAAAGTTAAAGCTTTTGCATATTAGGAGACACAAAGATAAACCCTACGTGGGTATTTTTGTACTTTTTGTAACAATAGTGGAATTGTAAATGTAATGGTTAATAGTTAGCGTGCTCTTGTGATTCCAGAGAGTTTAGGTCTAATCTGAATTTTGTATTGGGCTTTTGTATCAAATATTTTAACTATGGATTTTACTTTTTTGTTTCTCGAATGTTTTTGTGATGATATATGAGATTGCATGTGAGAATGTTAGTTGTAGAGAGCTTGAGGCTCACTATGTTTTATGATGTGTTAGGAGGGTCAAGAGGACCCATTGGAGTTAGAGATAAGTTTATTGAGTTTATAAAAGTGTTTTTAAATAGGTAGAAATTTAGGAAAGTGTCAAGGTATAGCTGTTATGCTACTAAATTTTCGACACGATGACCCATTATTTACCTCAATTTGCATGCCAAATGGTTTTTGATATTTTATTTCATTGTTGAGTCAAGAAATGTTTTCACATATAAAAGTTTCAAATTTTAAGTTATTTTGGATAACATAACTGGATATCATTTTGTGTGTGTGCATCCCCCATTCGAGTTTAGTGTATAGATCAGGTGGAGGGCACCACACTTAGTGGTATCAAAGCATCCGGTTGGCATTTCCTTTAGACCTATGGGTTACACAAGAGCACTTTAAGAGTTATAGTACATTTACATCAAATACAATTACATATTTGGCTCATAATCTATTTCTCTTGCCTTTAGGTATGTGATTTGAGTAGTAGCACTACGCCTATTGAGGAAGAAGGGGTAGAATGTCATGCTCCTTCAGCCTTTGGACAAAAGGAGGCATAGC
>CANXYI010685619.1:0-20194 GCA_948208565.1 Hura crepitans
CATTTATTTGCACTGAAATAAAATTAATAAAATTATTACTTCACTCACTTGTTTGACATTTGAATTTTTTTAATTCGCTTTAATACCTTTGAATATGATTTTTTAAATATTTTTTTGGATTCACTTTTCAAGCATTAAAGAAAAATTTATTTTATTGTTTCATTTTACTCTTTTATATATATGTATATATATATTTTTTCATTAGGTTAAAGCAATATAAATATTTTTAAGGGAATAAAATTTTTAATTATTATTTTAATATATAAATTAAGAGCAAAAAAATTATGGTTAAAGTAGAACAGAGAAATTACTAAATTTTACCATTTTCTACCCTTTTTTGATGAGCATCATCGGTATGGGGAGAGAGATGATCAGAAATGGATGACGTGGAATGATCGTGTTGGGTCACAAAGTGGATCGCAAGATGAAGTGAGAAGCAGCAGAAAATAAGGGAAATTGAGAAACCCCAGGCGAGAGTTAAAAAAAACACGAGGGGGAATCGGCGTAAAAGAGTGACACGTGTAGAAAGAAGAGGGCCACAGTGCTGACACAGCACAGTTCTCAAAGCTCAGCAAAAGTGACTTTTTCGATTTAAAGCCAACGCCGCTTTTATATGCCTCCAAACTCCCGCTTTGTTTTCTTCCTACTTCCCCTTTTTCATTTCTTCACTCCAATTTTTATTTCTTCCACGCTCCTTTTTTCTTCTAATTATAGCGTATTCGCTATTGGTTATAATGTTTATAGTCCTCAAATCACTCGATATTAAAATATTTAATTCTTAACAGATAAATTCAAAAAGAATTGTATAGTTGAAATTATTTAGTACGGAATTTAAAGATCGAAATGAAAGAATAGCTACTAAACTTCTATGTTTTAGATATTCAAAGTGATAATATCTCAACTTATCAATAGATTTGGCCCACCAAGTCTAGTCTGCTTTATATATTATTAGGACTTGAGTTCATTCATTTATATTTATATACGTGAAATTTATTTCTAAATTAAAAATTAATTATTTAGTATAAAGAATATTATAAATATAAGCATTTACTACAATTCAAAAATAAGAATTCTTTAATACTAATATTATTCTGCTAAAATTTAATCTCATCTCTAATTTAAACGTCGTAATATTTTAGCCGAAATAGTGTTGGTCTCTTGCAAGAGCTCATATAAACACGATTGCAGACTATCAATTTACCTCTCTTACGCCAATCGGAATTTACCACAAAGATAGAGCAAGTCCCTCTATGGCTTAACTATTTTTTTTATTTTTGCTTGACCATTATTTTGTTGTTAAAGGAAATTGTAATTATTAAAAATAATATTACAAAATACTTATTATTATCCTTTCTATCCGCAGTTAACTCCACATGGACATTTTTAATTGAGTTTCACGACATATATTCAATGAGGGTTAATTAAGATTTAAGGCCATAAAGTTATTCATCTTTGATCTGAATAAAAGCTACGTGAAACATATTAAAACAAAAGCTCAATATTTTTATTGTAACTTAAATCTAATGATATTTCTTAAAAAATGTATATGCATTTTCATTTATTTTTGTTGTAATTCAAATGAACTTATTTTGATATCATTTGTGGAGTTTTTGAAATAAATATAAAAGATATTTGCTCGTCACATATCGATGAGCACACTTTTTATTTCATTAAAATTAAGAAAAATTAGTTATTTTAATTAAAAATTTAAATTTACATATATTTTTCCTATTATATCCTTAATAATTGCATTTAAAAATAGATAGTAATTGATACAAATAAGAGAGTAGTATTTAATAAGTAGTAACATTAAATATGGATAAAATAGATATTTAACTAAAATAGCAATAAGAAGGCTACAAGTCGAAACAAATAAAAAAGAAAAATGTATCTGTCAATATAGGACAGAGAGAATATAACTACATATTGACATAAAAGTTTAATTAGTTATTTAAATTTTGTTATTAATATTGAGTTAGTCACAAATAAATTTTTTTTTTACTAATAGAATTACTCGACTTTTAATACTTCAATCTAAAAGCATAATGATTGAGAAATGAAAACCAACTGTTAGATTGCCTACGTGAGATTTCATATAAGCATGAAAATATAAAAAGAATATAAAATGATATTTTTTTTTATTTTTCAAATATATTACATGCATATTTATTTTATTAAATATATTTTTTAATAATATATAATATCACATAAGTAATTTAATATTATATTTTAATTTTTACAATTATTATAATTTTAAATAAAAATGATTAAATTTAAATTATTTATTCCGTGCAAATATTCATTCATAATCAACTTGATGCTCGAATAATTCAGTGACTATAAAAATAATTAATTCAAAAGCATGTAGCTTTGCAGGTTACATTTACTAAAAAAGATGTAATATAATAGCAATTTACTAATTAATACATTAATATATATATTTTTTAGATAAAAAAAGAGAAAGCATAAATATAAATTTAAATTCAAGATCTTCAAATTAATTTTATTATTAAAATGCCCTTTAACAAACCATTAATATATAATCTAATCTTTTATTAAAAAGTAGACAAACATCTAGCTAGATTTGTTGTGACATTAGCTATTGTGAGGGATAAAAAAAGTACATAAACATTATTTCTTTATATTTCAAAAAGCAAGACAAGTGTTATGATTTTTTTTCTCAATTAAAAGGTATAATTAAATAAATTTAATTTACTGTATGTATATAATTTTAATTATTAAATTATAAATAAAAAATATTATTTTTTAATTTAATAAATTTAATTATTAATTTATGTTAACTTCAAATTATTGAATAAATTGTTGATTTTTTGAATTTTAAATATATATTAATTTTTTTATATAAAAAATATAATAATTTTAAAACTTGAAAAAATATTTTTTTTTTTCTATTTGTAGGTGGTTTAAGAAAAACGGAATGAGAAAAACATCATTTGGCAATAGCTATATTTTTCTTGAACGTTGAAATACCCAAAAAAGTTGAAAAATTTACTGAAGTAGCCCAAATAAGTATCAAATTGAAAATGTCTAAAATGGTAAAAAGAGAGAAACAAGGAGAGTATGTGTTTGTGTCCGTCGCAGAAACAGCAGCAACTTGCTATCACACTGTGAGACAGCACACAGAGGTGAACTCAAAACCGTACATGGACATGATCTATTTCTCTCTCCTACTCCACTGCTTGCCACGTGGCACGTTCGAATGTGTGTTGTCATCTATAAAACCAAAGTAACTGTCCTTTCTTCTCCACTTCATTTCTTGAGCTCAACCCGTTCTGATTTCTCTTTCTCTGTCTGTTATGCTTTAAATTCCTCTCTTCATTTTCTAGGTAATCAAACAGAAAATCATGTAAGTTCATCTGGGTTGGTCTTCTTTTTCCCGTGACTTCTCATCTCAGACGGTTTTTAAAAGCTTGCTTTGTGGTTTTATGATTTGAATTTGAACTTCTACCGTAGAAATTTGAAATGGGTCGCCTGATTTCAATCTTTTGATTTTAAAGTTCTGTGCCATAACTTTGTCTTTCTTTCTCTGCTGGTAACAGAAGAAGAAGGAGAGGGAGAAGCATTTAGAATGGCAGAAGAAGTTAAAGAGAAAATGGAGGTAAGTGAAACCGAAACTGAACCCACCAAAGAAAACGATAAGAAACCAAAAGACCTTTTACAGAGATTTTCACAGCCGACCAAAGTAAAAACTAAGGAAGAAAATAACTCAAATAATATCAATCTTGGACTTTCTTTAGGTGGAATTTACTGTGAAAACTCCATTAAAAAATCTCTATGCAGATCATCTTCCATCATTGGAATGATGACTGTGGACAAAGAAGACCGGGAGGATCAGGATTTTAAACTTCCATTGCCAAGATCATACCTTTCTCTGGCAAGGTCTTGCTCTGTGCTTACAGAGGCAGAGCAAGAGCAGAGAAAGGCAAGTTTTATGGCTTTGGCCAAGACAAGGTTAAAGTCTTTTGTTGAAGGTAGTAGCAGTAGCAGTATGAGGAACACTACTCAAAACGGTGTCGTTCCTGTGAAGGAGAAGTCTTCACCAACTGGACCAATGCCATCTTCGCCGTCTAAGGTGGCTGCTTGGGCTGCTGCTTCTGCTGCCAGGAGCCCTGCCTTGTGCCGTGCCCTTCTTCAAATCAGGAGACATGCCTCTTTGAATGGAGACACAAAATTTGAGGGTATAAATAATTTCCTTTTTTGAATTTTGATTGCTGATTTTATTTTTAACTCTTTACCGTTTTACTTACATCTGTTAAAGAGAGGTAAGAACTGAGGTTTAATCCATCAGTAAGGTTAACAAGCTGAGGTGAGAATACCCTTTAATTTAAACTGTACTTAATTGAAGCAGTTCTTGTTTTTGTTTATGCAGAACTAACTTTTAGATCCAAAAAATATCTTCTTTTACAATAATTAGTTGCTTTTATATGTTGAATTATTCATTTTTATAGTTTGTTTTAGATTATGAAATGGATATGTAGTTGCTGATAAGCATTATTATGAACATGAGAGTGTAGAAAAACTGAACTGATTTAGAGAATAGTGCTTTTGTAACTAGTGAAATGGTTGCCCTAGGTTTAGACCCAAAAAAAAAAGGTTACTTTAGACCAGTTTGCTTTGAATAGAAATGAAGAATTGTTGCATTACCTAGTATGCATTTAAGTGTAATTGCTGATTTTTATGGTGTCTATTTCTCGAAACTAAGAAGTGCAAACATGCAAAAGGAAAAAAGTTAAGCCAATGAACTCGGAGAATTTTGGCGATCCACATGCATAGATAATCTACAAATATTCGTTTGTCATATCAATATACGGATAATCTACGAATATTCATTTTGTAGGTATAATATTTGAATGTCCTTTTTGTCGTCATCGAACATTGATGATCTGTGAATGTTCATTTTGTCGGCTTCGAACATAAATGGTCTGTGAATGTTCATTTTGTCGGCTTCAAACATAAATGATCTATGAATGTTCGTTTTGTCGGCATCAAACATTAATGATCTATGAATGTTTGTTTTGTCGTCATCAAACATAGATAATCGATGAATTTTCATTCTCTTGGTATGGAACATAGATGATCTATTAGTACTTATTTTGGATATTGTTGACATCAAATATACATGATCTACGAATATTCATTTTGTTGGTATCGATTTCACGAAATAATGCAACCATATCATAAATTCTTTAACCAAACCAACAAAAGCAAGATAGAATATGAATCTATCCGCTAATCGACAAAAAATGGAAAGGTTATAATTATTATGCATATCAGTCTTCACAGAACTCAAGCACCAGCATATATAGAAAAGATGAAATTTGTATTTTGCCAAGTATCATAAATTTATGATACTAAACCATATCATAAATTTGCACATTTTGCATATCAGTGTGCTGATTTTCAGTTTCAAGCATCTTACAAAAAAAGAGATATTTGAACTAGGCATTAAAGCGATTTTGGTTTAGTATTGTAGCTAAAATTTTGACCAATATGAAGCAAACAGTGGATACCAACTTCATCTAGTATGGGATTAAAGCCTAGCTGTTATAAAAGCAGAGAGTGGATGTCTATCTCTTCATAGGTCCAACACTTGTATTGCATAATGTTAACTTTAGGCTGAGTGTTTAAAAGCTTGAAAGCTATTAGCAAAGTCAAAGAGAATATTTTAATAGGATAAGAAGTGCAGTTTTAACTGAAAGATCACAAGTTTCTTAATAGCCGATTCCAACATGGAAGCATATAGTTAAGCATATATAAATAGTGACATTCAAAACTATAGTTTTCTTATCTTGCTTCGAGTATTCGTTGGTGATAGGGTTGAAACAAGAGATAACTTTCAATGCCGAGCTCAACATGGAAAACAAAGATACATAGTCTTTATTTGCTTAAGCTCTATGCTTCTTTCTAGTTCTAACTCCGTGTTTAGTTTTCTCATCTCATCCTTTATATTCACCGGCTTTGATTGCTTGCATGATTACCTACTTGTCTTTTTATGTGACATTTGTTTCATTTTTAGTCGATATTCACATTTCTAAGCACGGCGATTAGTAATTTATTGACGATTCATATCATAAAGCTTGTGAAGTTGTTACTTGACTTGAATATATATTTAGTGATGTGATGTTATATATCTCTATACATTTCTTTTATATTTCGTACTAAAGTATTTCCAATTTTAAGACAAATCACATGAACGATTGCAATTACTGGTCTGAGCATGAATTATCAAAGACTATTCTTGAACATGCTTATGCATAAATTATTAGGCATATCTAAGAAAAAGGGTAGTCTGATACTAGGGCAAAATTCAACGTCGTGTCTATTGTGTACAAAATGCAATAGGAGACATGAGTTGAAAGGAACTTCTATGTAGATTTGCATTAAATGGCATAAAGCTTTGTTTTCCAGTTACAACAGTCTTTTGGATCTTGCAAATTAGGACTTTGCTATACAAAATAACAGAGAAACGTTGCTCCTAATATATGGAGACACTACTTATTCTTTGCATTTCTAGCTAGTGTCTTTCGAACTGTTCGATCTCGAAAATTCACTTTATTTATTGGATGTGCATTGACCTTGATTGGATTGGATTTTCCTGCTGCAGATTCCATCAATGTTCAGTAATCAAGGCTTGAAGTAATTGCATCTATCTCTGAGGCATTAGGCCTATTATTTTCAATTATTAAGACGCATATAGGCTAGTCCAGAAGTGTTGAATTTTCTAGTTTTCCTCTAACTCTAATTTATGAATTTTCCTTTTGTTTTTAACATGCAGGGAAACAAGGATTGGCTGAACAGAAAGTTGCTATCCGTTCGCAATCTTTCCCACCACAGAAGCACAAACCATCAAAGATCATGCTCTGGACAAGTCCATATGGAAAACCAGAATCGAAGGTCATGCCTGGGACAAGTCCATACGGAAAACCAGAATCGAAGGTTGTGCCTGGGGCAATTCTAAATGCAAAACCAGAATCGAAGGTTGTGCCTGAGACAATTCTAAATGCAAAACCAGAATCGAAGGTCATGCTGGGGACAAGTTCAAATGGGAAATCAGAATCAAAGGCAATTCCGGGGACAAGTTCAGATGTAATATCAGAATCGAAGGCCATGCTGGGGACAGGTTCAAATGTAACACCAGAATCAAAGGTCATGCTGGGGACAAGTACATATGCAGCACCGGATTCGAAGATCATGCTGGGGGCAAGTTCATATGTAAATCCAGAATCGAAGATCATTCCGGGGACAAGTTCGTGTGCAAAACCAGAACAGAAGATCATGCTCGGGACAAGTTCAAATGGAGAAGCGGTCAAATTTGGTGAAACCAAGTTGCAGAATCCACCGAAAAGGGTTAAACTTCTCCACAACGGCTTTCAAGATACCGGGATGGAGGTGATGCGACAGATGCCAAGCGTGACGACCATAGGTGACGGACCTAATGGAAGGAAAATAGAAGGGTTTCTGTACAAATACAGGAGAGGTCAAGTGAGCATAGTATGTGTTTGCCATGGCAGCTTTTTTTCTCCAGCAGAATTCGTCAGGCATGCAGGAGGGATAGATGTAGCGAACCCAATGAAGCGCATCACCGTCTGCCCCACTTTTTCCTTTTAGGAACTCATGGCGGCTTTTATCGCCGGTTCTGATAGATGAATACAGGAAAATCAGAAACCTGAAAGTAGCTAGCAAGTTAGCTACTGTTTTTATTTTCATGTCAAGTTGTGTTTGGAAACTTCCAGTTGATGGTGGAGTTTTTCTCCTTGAGAGAATTCTTATGGGATTGTGCTTAGCTATTAATGGAATAATAACTGTTTTTATGTTCATTTCCTGCTCAGAATTACTCTGCAGCTTTTTGCATATGTGTTCAGTCATTGTGGATGAATTTGCCGTTAATGGTCGTTTTCTAGCCAACCCAAGATCTGGTTAAGTCCAAGTTCTTATCGCATGTTGTATTTAACAATTATTTTAGGTATCTATGAATATTAATTATTGGCTCTTCGAGTTAATATTTATTATACTGTCAACGCGTACTTTTAATTTATTTTAAAATTTAATATTTATCACTTCCGTGAAATGAAAAAAAAAAAGATCTTATAAAAGAGAGATGATTTTTGTGCATAATTATTGTTTTTAATTGACTAATATGTCATTCATTACTTTAGATAAAACCTAAAAAAATTAATGGGAATTTTATAGAAAATAAATAAAATTATAGTTATAAATATGTAATTAATAATTATATATGTTATCATAAAAATAAAAATAACAAAGTCAACCATTATCAAGACATATATCTATCAAAAGAAAAATCAAATCTTATTTTTCAACCCAATTAAATTTAATTTTTGAATCAGAATTTTTCATAAAATCATATTGAATTAATTTTAATTATGAGTATAATTAAGGATAAAAGTTCATAAAGCATCTTCAATAGGTTAAAATTGCAGCATTGGGATTTAATAAAGATATTGTAGTTTGGCTTATGGCTGAGTGGTTGACTTTATGACAAAAAGACAATTAATGAAAGCCTAAAAAACAAAATAATAACGGCATTCAACATAAAATAATATAAAAATCACCGTCAAAATGTCATTTTTTTATTTAATATTTAAGAAGAAAATTCTTATAAAAAAGGGATTTTTTATAGATTTAATAATATTTAAACTCGGAGCAACTGTCATCAAAGAATCTTTCCTCCACTACCTTAGACTTCTATTCTTGGATTTATATATATTATCATCCTCATCCATAATTTTCTCAAAAAAAATTGCAATTTTTTTAATAAAAGAAAAATCATAATGAATAATATATGAACTCTAACTAAACGACGTTAATTTTTTTTAAATAAAGCATGTTGTTGTGTAAAAAAGAAATACTCTTTATTTATATATATATATATATCTAAAAAAAGACTATTTTATAAAAGGAGATTATGCCCTACAAGTATTACTATAAAAATTATTTTAATTTATAATTATATCAATTATTGCACTACACGTTTATTTTTTAATTATTAAATGAATGAAAAAATTTATTATTTTTAAAAAAATATAATTTAAAAAAATTGTGATACGCACCAAAAATTCTCAGAATTAACAGATTCTGACCCTTCATTTGGACTTGAAGACTTTTGTTTTAACCAATTTCAGTTACGAGTGTTGACATAAATACTAAATTTGCCGTCAGTCAACACAAGGATGGCTGAACCGACACTTCTCGCTTGGACTTTTCCCTTTATTTATTTATTTAAGCAGAAAAGCTCTTTATTCCATAATTTATTATAATAATACCAATTAACTATTCAAAATATAATTTTTTATCCGATCCTAGCAATTCACAACTATTTTTTATTAAAAAAATCGAATTGCAAATTATTCAATATAATAAAATCAAATTTACAGTCTACTACTTTCCTCTACAATCATTTATTTAAAAATCAATGCAAATTTCATTTTCATGAATATGAGCTGGAAATAATAATAATAATTGTACGAATACTGAGCTGAAAGGAATATTCTTGTTTTTCTTATGGATCCACGGCGTAGAATCCTCAACACCAGATTACCGTATGATCATTAGCTTAGCTTACAGATATAACATATAAAGTTGAGACCTTTAATCCCATTTTGACTCCCAGAAGAAGGGTGGGAGAAAAAGGATAGATCTTTAACAGAGAAACTTGGCCAATTCCATGGCTTTGACCCGTGAGTTCCTATCTTACATCTACAATGATTTCTGGGTTTTCTTAGTTTGTTTCTACGATGATGTTTTCTATGATCTTTGATTCTTTTTTGTGTTTTAATTGAATGCTGTTTCGTTTCTCACTGTAGTTAGGTTTACGTATGCTTCTCCATGTTACCGTAGTTCTAGCATATGGTGCTTCGAGCTTTCCTAATCTTTATATTAGCTTGTTCCCCTACAAATTGTGGATTGGAAATCTGTCTTGATGTTAAGTTCATTGTTATGTTGATGAATTTGATTTATGCGAAACATGAACCTAAAAGTTCTTTGTTTATTGGGTTTGGTCTAAATGCAGGCTTTGTTCCAATCCTATTTCTGTCCCTCGTATTCGTCTGTGCTGCAAGGCCACTATACCCTCTACCTAGTAAAACAAGCCGAGGTTATAAGCAGCCCTTACAGACTTCTCGTCCATATAACATTGCACATCGAGGATCGAATGGAGAGCTTCCTGAAGAAACAGCTGCTGCTTACATGGTAATGATCGAGAGAGAGGGGAAGTTTTCACAATTCAAAGTTCTTAGTTCTTCTAGCTATTGATTTTTCTTGTTCCTACCTTTACCTGGTCTCAGAAATTTAGTGTAGCCTTTGTTTTCAGTAGTAACCAACATATCCTGCTGATTGTTTCTTCTTGTCCCAAATCAAATTAAATTAGACCGAACTCCGGAACTTAAAGTTTTGTTTAAACATTTCTTGTTATATAGACAAATGGTTGTAATTCTTTTATGTCTGCGAATAAATAATAATCATTGCTTGCAGAGAGCTATTGAAGAAGGAGCAGACTTTATAGAAACAGATATCTTGTCCTCCAAAGATGGTGTTCTTATATGCTTCCATGATGTTACCATGGATAATACGACCGATGTCGCAGAGCACAAGGAGTTTTCTGATCGTAAAAGAACCTATGATGTTCAAGGGGTTAATACTACTGGGTTTTTTACTGGTAAGAAAATCTTATTCATTTTGTTATGGATGATCTTGCTTTTCATTATCCTTAGGCTTAAGATTGGAATGAAGTAAGGTGGCAACTCTTTTAGGCATCTTTTCAACTTTAGCTTCTGCTAGGAAATTAGAGCCTAAAGTTATTTCATTCATGTGCAGTTGATTTTACTTTTGAAGAACTGATGAAATTGCGAGTGAAGCAACGATGCCCATTCCGGGATCAACAATATGACGGTAACACCTTCAAACTAATTGCATTTGATGCATCCATTGACTTATAAACGCAAACTTCACCTTTTGCAAGCCAATCATTTCAAGTTCAACACTCTGATCTGTCGTGCATGTAACTTGAAAACAGTCTAGCCATAGTATTGGTCCAAAGAGAAAAAAAAAAAGGAGTTACCTGAACTTTGAGCATTATATGCGAACTCTATGGACAAGATATCTATTATAACCATGAACTTTATTTGTTTGATTATACCTTGACTGTAAGTGTATTATCCTTAATAAGAGCAAATTGGGCTTGATATGTCTTCTCTGTTGTTACCTTTCTAACTTCTAAATGTAAAAGTAAAGTCTAAATTTCTAAGTTTGTGCACTAATACCCATTAATAGTGTCGGGAAACTATATTGCCTTCGTAAGTAATACTGAAAATTTCTCCGGATTGTTTGCCTCTTTGCATCAACTTCATGTGCTACGCTTTTTAGTATCTAGAAAGGGTATCTTGTTTAAGGTGGGTTTCTTGAGGCAAAGCCACTTGTGAGGCCTGCAATATGTAGTGAAAGAACAATTCATCAATTCCAGCAGTTTATCGGTGTACTTGAGTATGATTTCTTTTAAGGAAAATAATGCTAGTTGAGTTGCTTCCAAAAAAGCAGCTTCCTACTTTTGTTGTCCGTTGATAATACCAAGCTGCTAGAATATTTGCAGCATATATCAATGAAAAATAAATGATTTCTATTTGCTGTGTATTTCTTAGGAAAATTCAAGATCATCACATTCGAAGAGTTCATATCAATCGCACTTGATGCACCGAGAGTTGTTGGAATATACCCGGAGATCAAAAACCCAGTACTCATCAACCAGCATGTAAGAAATTTCTTTCCCTGAGATGTCTTCAAGATTTTTCCCCTAAAATAATTGCATTAAGATCAATGAAAATGGCAATTTTTTACTTTTACTACACAAATGCTAACCCTTCTGATTTAAATTAGGCTCTGAGCAGAAAATGCACCCATAATCTATGGCCATTACGAGAAAACATTGTGGATATTTTATAGTGCTTAACTTTGCATGCAGAAGGCTTATCATAGGGGTTATCAGTTGTTGAGAATTTAAAGATTTGTTGTTGAATCTTTTATGAAATATATTAAGAGCTCTAACATCTGAACTGTACCAAGAACAGGTAACATGGCCAGGTGGTAAGCGATTTGAGGATGTTTTTGTTGATACCCTGAAGAAGTATGGGTACAAGGGTCCCTATAAGTCAGAAGATTGGCTGAAACAGCCCGTATTTATCCAATCCTTTGCTCCAACTTCGCTCATCTATATATCAAATATGACAGACTCACCCAAAATCTTCTTGATAGATGATACTACCATTCCCACTCAAGATACTAATCAGGTTTGTGCAACCTCCCATAGAGTATGCACTGTTGTTCTTAGTGCTATATAATTTTGCATTATTCAACTAAACATCTGCACGACTCTTAACTCATCAAAACATTACAGTTTGCTTCTTCAAGAGTTAATATTTGAGTGAAATCATCTATACATATAATTTATGATCATAAGATAGCACACAAAAACTGCATCAACAGCAGAAATGTTAACATGTAAGCACTCTGCTTTAAGTGGGTTGCTTTCCAAGACTGATCCAGCAGATTTTTGGTGTCTGTAGGCACTGAAAATTCCAAATTTTGGTCCCATCTCAAATGAATTGTTAATGCAAAGACTATTTCAGTTTCCGTTCTTACACCTTTGACTTTGGAAGTTCTAATGGAGTATTGTGCTGTTGATGTCTTGCAGTCATATTGGGAAATCACTTCTGATGCTTACTTAGAGTATATCAAGGATTACGTGGTAGGCATCGGACCTTGGAAGGACACAGTGGTTCCTGTTAAACAAGACAATTATTTGCAAGAGCCTACAGATCTTGTTGCCAGAGCACATTCTCATAATCTACAGGTAACTTCCACATTTATAAGTTTCTTTCTCAGTCGAAATTATATGATGACAGAAAAAGAGAGGTAAAATGACAATTGCATGAAAATATATCTAACATTGCATTATTGTCTGCTTGGATATTTCCTATTTCTTAATTCAAATAAATGATCGATACACAATTACTAAACTATACTATTCCAATGCAATAATTTCAGTTTCGAACTTTGGCATTTCTTACATTTAATTGTTGTTCACTGATATTAGAAAGCATATTGCAACTGTGATTTAATTCAGGTGCACCCATACACTTACCGGAATGAAAACAGATTTCTACACTTCGACTTCCATGATGACCCGTATGCAGAGTATGATTTCTGGATTAACAAGATAGGAGTCGATGGACTCTTTACAGACTTTACAGGCAGCCTCCATAAATATCTGGAAATGACATTACCTCTTGATGAAGATGCAAGGGCATCCAAGATATTGCGTCAAATAGCATCATTGATCTCTTCAAATAAACATTGATGTGAGAACTTTTGTTTAATAAATTTTAGCCATTCTCCTAGACACAGAACATGTTCATAGAAGATAGTTTCAAGCTTCAATTTCACATTCCTTGTTGAGAATAATTAAAGTTTGATTGAGTTACTCAACTAAATACTATCTTGTACAATTTTTACCCATTTTCTTTCTCCAATGTCCAAATTTCACACTGAACTCAACAACTGTTTCGCCTCCTTCAAACCACTGATTCCGGGAAGCTGCGTTATCTCTAAGCTTTTTTTATCCGAGTGAAAATCCTAATGAAATTCTGTTCTAAAAATAGGTCATTTAGCTCTCCAAGGATCAGACAGTGCAAGATTCTGTAAAAAAACTTACAGAATATATTTTCATTGCCTCTTTGATCTTTATTTTAGTCCTAAATTCACAATGTCCCATGCAAACTATTTAATATTCCTACAAATAGGTGAGCTATCAAATCAATTCATTGTAAATAGTGGTTAACATCCATCATTAATGCACAAATAAATGGATAGTATTGAAAGCTCATAATGAATCGATGAACAATAATTAGCAGATTATGTAAAAAACCTAAAACCATGTATTACAAGCCAATGTTTTGCAGATCCAACAATCTGGAATAGATGTATCCGCCCCTATCCCTTTTAGTATGCTCAGAATACATGATTGGAGGCATGTTGGCCAAAAAAACCAAGTCTTCCTACTGAGAAACTTTCATCTTTGAAATCTCTTCCAGCAAATATCTAGACTCAGCAGCAAAATCAACTGGAGTAACAGCCCTGACTGTTATCCTTTGCCTCTTTTCATTATTATACTCATGTTGTGAAACACTGATCCTGAAAAGATGAGGATTCCAAGTGGCTTCTTTTAATTTCATTTGATAGCTCCCTTCTTCCTGAAAATTCCAATGTGACATTGAAGTTACAAACTGAGTTCCTTGGTTTCAACTAGATTAGCATTTTGATATTTATGTTGGAAATTTACCTCTGATCTCAGTTTACCGAGGTCATCAGCAGAGCAACCAGTGATTCTCTCTGCTTCCTCATTGAACACAGAAATCCAGCCTTCACCGCTTGTATCTGAGACTTTAGCTACCATAATGTACCTTGGAATTGAGAAAAAAAAATGATTACCAGAGCACATAAATCACATTATCTGTCTATTAAAATGCATTCTTTGCTTTTCTTTCATATTCCAAAAAGTCTCACCTTAAGCTACACTCAAAATCATTTTTCTGGCATCCTTCGCACCAATATCCACTTCCAACAGCATCAGTAACTTTTTTGTTACAAGTTTTGCATGCCCGGTACCACATACTTTGATCAGGCTTGATAAAGCTAATGAACGCTCTAATACTGAAAAATGCAGGCTGCACCAGACAATTGATTTCACTTTCTATTTACAAAAAAAAATAACAATTTACACAGGCATTAAACTTATCACGAAAGATTAATGAAGGTTATACCTTATCAGCACCTAGGGATTGATTTCCTGTTATGTGAGAGATGGAGACTCTATCAGAGTACATAGACCTCCCTCCGCTCTTGGTTGAAGGGCTTAAACCAGCTCCAATGGAGGCCATTGATGTCTCTTTGCCTTCAGAATCATACCTAATAAAATAATAACATACTCAGTACATATTAAGACAACAAAAGTAACTAGGGCAACCTTTGGTAATGAGAGAATCCTACCAGCTTCGAAGTTTCTTTGATTCAGGAGTATCTGGATTAATTTGTATAATGCTTCTGCCCAATGTAGACAAAGACACACCTGGAAAACCATTGAATAAGTATCACATCTCTTCATAGCAGACGGCAACAGCATATATAATGTTGGTTTAATAGTGAATTACCTTGAAAATCTCCAACTTTGAGAGATTTGATTGCAACTACTGGCGATTTATCAGCAATGTCAAGTAAACCCTGACCCACATTAGTTGCAAGGTCATTCCACAGCGATACTACAACTGTCTTCTTCCTGCAATATAAATCCATAGTTTCAACGTATAAACAGAGAGCAAGAGATTATATGATTTTAAGGGAATTGAAGAGGAAAAAAGAAAAAAGAACTCTTACGTCTCATCAGCAATAGTTATGTCACGTTTTGGGATAATCTCATTGTCGCTCTTTCTTCGGATACTCATTGTAGGAGAGACGCTTTGAACAACACCAATAACATCTGAAACAAATTGTTTGAATGCATTAGTACTTAAGCACATCTGGAAAAGAAGACATGCACATCTATAATGGATTTCTAAAAGATGGTCCTTACCAACTAGTTCGTTTGTGCTAACATATGGACCTAGCTGATCAATTGGGACAAAATTGAACTTCGTTTCGGGGATAAAAGCTGCTTCATTATTGGCTTCTTCCACTTCAGAATTCTCATTTAAGTTCATTGCATAATCATTCTGCACAGTTCTGAACTGCTTGTTAGCGACTTTAAGACTTCCTTTTGATATGTAGTAAACCTTTCCCAGCTGAAACTTGTCATAGAATTTCTTTGCAGCCTCATTGAACATTGTTGCTTGTATCTGTGTTCCCTGCACATACAAAATTCAATATCAAAATATGAACTTCAAGAAGTACCCAGTCAGACATCCAAACAGGTAAAACAAAAGATTGTCAACTTACATCTTCATCTGTTAACTCCACATTGAAAACACACCCTTCTCCTCTTGCATTCTTATAGCTACGCATATTTCCTTTGTTTGTAACCCGGACCTTGATGGTCCAATTTCCTTGATAAGGATTCAAGGAAGCTAAAGGGTGAACTCTTCTAGTCATGGCCATACGAGCAGCAGGAGCCGTACTGAAATTTGGGAACAAATAGGAGTCGTTACAATTAAGGATGAAGAAAAAAAGATTGTCAAACTTGGTTAAAGACAAACGATAAAACTCACTTTCTATGCTGTTCTTGCACTATTTGAGCAGCTGATTTGGCAACCATTTCCTGCTTTGGCTTCAAAAGTAGCCCACTTTCTTCTTTCTTGATATCGCTTTCGTGCTTCGGCTTCAGTGTTACGCCTGCTTCTTCCTTCACTATCTCATCCTTAATCTCCATTTCAAGCGCAGGAGAAACCACCTCACATTTTGTGATGATTAAATAACTGGAATAAATGAAAACACCCATACCAAAATTAATAACCAAATGACAAATTTAAAAAAATTTATTGGGATCGAAAGAAATATAACATGTTATTATGAAAGGAAAGTTAAATACTGTTCTGATTTGCTGGGAATTTCGTTGACCGTATAATCGCAGATTCGGATGAGACCGAGGTTTTGAATGTTTCCGGAAATGATCTCAGAAGATAGACGTGAGTTGAAAATCGCTTTCATTTTCCTCTTTCCATCGTTAGCATCAAACCTGCAAGCAAAAGTAACGCTAAAATTTAGTGAACAGCAAAGAATGAGGAGCTTTTCTACGTTTGTGAAAAATCAGAGACTGAGAACCAGTAAACCAATAAGCCACTCAAGCTGGAATCAGGAAGCGATGAGCATCATTCAATTGAGAATTAACTAACGGCACAAATTCTTTGCGACGTTTCGATGAACCAAATGAAAGATTTGACAAAAACCCAAACGAACAATGGTAAGAATATTAAATGATAAATAATATACCCATAAGATTTGCCTTTGGGCTCTAGATTGGTGATCTGGACAATGATTTCAGGAACATCAGTGGTTGAATCTGGCTTAGGATTTGAAAGCAAGGTGGCAATGGCATCCGGGCTCACACATTTTCCCATTCTTCAGTGTGACTTTCGATTTGGAAGGTGCAGAAGCAAGGAGATAAGCCTAAAAGGTGTTTGTATATAAGGATTTAGGCGGCAGACTGTGGCTATTTCATGATTTTGGAGCCTTTGTAAATGACTTTGGAGCCTTTGTAAATGAAAAAATAAATGGGAGGCTTTTCAGTTTCAGGCGGCGGGAAGTTGCTTTGTCCGTCTCGATTTGGGTCGCGCCAAATGAATTTGTACAATTACTCTTCTGCCCCCACTTCTTAGTCTTTTTACTATTCCCTTTTTTTTTCTTTTATTAAAAAAAAATTGATAGATGGATTATTTGAATGTTGTTGGAGTACGTCCCGTCTGTTAATATGCATTAAAATGTGTACATCACTGGTTTAATTAAATATGAAACATCCATTTATATTGATAAATCAAATTATGATCTAAATTATTTTTATTTTTGTATTTTAGGTAAAAAATATATTTTTAAACTTAATTCATTTTTCAATTAAAAAATTATGGAATTTTTTAAAAAATATTGTAATTTAAAAAATTTTTAAGTTTGATTATGTTTAGAAAAAAAACTTAGTACTTAGCACGCTTTTAAATTCAAAATTAATGTCTTAAGTCTAAATTACACATTCATTATACAAAAGTTGAAAAATTTTAAAAATCGAAAGATAATACTTCGAATTTTATTATGAAATTCATGAAAATTTAATTTTTATTGAAATTTATGTAACATTGATATCAAAATTTACACTTTTCGATTTCAAATTCAATGTAAATATTAAAGAAATGAAATAAAAAAAACAAATGGTGAATCAGAGACAATATGTTTAACTCATTTTAATAGCTTATTAACCACTAAATACTTCAAAATTTCGGGGAAACTTCCAAATTTTAGATATGGTTAAGTTTACAAGTTAAGTTATTGATATAATATATTATATACAAATAATATAATGAAATCTAATTTAATTTTAATTTTAGATTTTGATTTTTTTTAAATTTGTCACAGCAATAATTAATTTTATTTATTTATTTATATTTTTAATAATTTAAAAATATAATTTTCAATATAAATAATGTGATAATTTTTGTATATTTTGTTTTTATTAAATTCCTTAAAAAAACAATTATCAATTTATCAAAAATTTATTTTGTTAATTTATTTTATATGAGATAAATGCTAATGAAATTAAAAAATTTAAACATAAATATTTTCAATATTTTTAATCTAATAGATTAAAATATAATAAATTGATAATAAGAAAAATGAATATAAATGAGAAGGACTTAATTTATAAGAAATTTTATTTATAATATAATAGATTGAAATATAATAAATTGATAGTAAGAAAAATGAATATAAAATGGGAAGGACTTAATTTATGAGAAGTACCAATTTACCCCGTTTAAAATTCTATTTAAAGTAGTTATAAAGATTTCAACAAAAAATATTAATGTTTACCGTAATTAATTATAGCTATTATTTTTATAAATAAATTATATAAAATATATTAAATGAATATAAAAATTGGTACTTAATTTGAATTAACCAGATTTTATAGTATATATATGCAATGTACGCACATATGCTTTTATTAATACTTTTTACAAAAGCAAAAGATAAGTGTAAATTTCTTTTAAATTAAAATATTTTTATAATTATATTTAATTTTCATAAAAATATTTTATTTATATAATTAATATTATTATTATTCACATTTAATTATTTTTATATTGTCATAGGTCAGACTTTTAAAGACAATGATCGATGAGAAATATTACTAAATTAAAATATAAATTATTAAATTAGAAATTAAATGATATTTGAGATTTTAAAAATGCTAGTCACACTTTTAAGCATAGAGTGATGTTGAAAATCTATGCTCTAAATAATATATTTCATAAAATAATTTATTAAATAAAATATTTATTTATTTAAATTATTAAATTTACTAAATAAAATATTTAAAATTTTATTTAAATTGATAATTTTTTATATAAATAAAATTAGTAAATATTAAACTAAAAGAGATATAGCTTAAGCCTCTCTATTGGAGTTTTTCAATACAGAATAAATAACAGAATATTATATCTATATGTTGTACTATCGCGAAGCATTTTAAATAAGACAATAAAAATATATACTAAGATGAAGAATCGAATAAAATTGATGAATTATTAAAAAATTATTTTTATAAATACAGAGCTCAAAAATGTATAAATATAAATGAGGATACAAAATACATAAAATTTAAAATGGCAAAAGTTATTTCAAATGAAATAATATGCATTAAATAACCATAAACAGATTCGAGCAATCATAATATATTTTTAATTGAATTTGAAATACATAAATAAATAAATTTAAATTGAATATTTTTTAATAAATATATAATCCGCTGTCATCTCTATTATTTTGACAACTGATACTGATAGTAACGAACGAATGAAGTCTCTGATAAAAAAAAATAGCAGAAAAACATGACTTCGAAAGAAGTATTTTGCCTTATTTCTATGTTAATTTAACAACGTGCAATTTGAGAAATTTGGGTTTTCTCTTTGGGCATGTAAAATCTATAACGGTCTGACAAAAAAGAAACTATAACCATTTATTTTTTAAAGATCTCGATATTTTCTATAAAATCTAGATATAAAATTATTTGATTTTTTTTTTCAGCTGCGTTCTCTTATATTAGCAGATAAATATTACAGAATATCTTCTGATTTTATACGTAATTAGCTGATAAATATCACAGATTATCTGACAAAATAGGAGGCAAAGTGCAATTATTTTCTGTAATTAACTGTAATAAGGTCTTATCAAATACTAAAAGAATTTCTATAATTAATATTGATGAAAAGGCATTAATTACAGAATATAAGAATAATATTAATGCACGGTAGATGACAAAAGCAAAGGAAAGTTATTCTCATTTTAACCGCCACAATAAAAGTACTTGTTAATAATAAAAAAATTGAATAAAACGGATGCTTTATTCACAAATAAAAAAAAGTATATATAAAGAAATATTTTTGTTAATATTAAATAAAAAAATATAAAT
>CANXYI010685944.1:0-10331 GCA_948208565.1 Hura crepitans
AATATGATTCTATTTCTAAAAAGATAAGATTAGCTTTGATGTAGTCAATGGTTAATGTACAAATGAATGGTGTTGTAAAGAAAAAAAATATGATTTTAGAATCATGATGATGCAAACTCCAAAAAGATAGAGAAACTTAAAGGCATAAAAAGAGTGAGGGGAATTGTATCTTGCTTTTTGATTGTCAAATTCTTTTAAAATACTTTTATTATGCTTGAACTTGTTCTAAGTCATAATCAAATAAACAAATATTAAAACATGAACTGAAAAGACATAAACCCTAAGATATTATCCTTGATTTACCATGATACTATCAAAAGCCATTCGTATTTAATAACCTACTGTATTTGTTACTAATCATTCCATACATGTATTAGATTAACATAATTCTTAAAATATGATATAGAGAATCTTCATCTATTATGACAATAGGAGTTATTCTTGAGAAGAAGACATTTCAATGCCAAGTGGGGATGAATGGATATTTTGCAAAGCAGTTTAGAGGTGATAACAAAACGGTCTGCGTTTACAAAACTCAAGAATTTTCTATAACTATTGTGGTAACAGGTAGACAAAGGGGGGTAATTTTTCTAAAGTTAGCCAACAATATGGATTATAATTCAATATACTTTAATTCCAAAAGTTAGGCCTCTAACCAGTAAAATTCATATATGCCTTTAAAAGAAAGGGGCAATTTATGCCGTCAAAATGGAGATGTACCTTAATTTCGAAGAAGTGAAAGCCTTCGACAAGCTCCTACATGGATTAATAGAAAAAAAGATATACGGTTTGTTCAATTAAACCATAATTTTGAGCAAATTAGGCCTTCAACATATTGAAGTCACCTCTCATGAATCTAGCTCTTTGAGTGCCAATGTTACCTATTGATAAGGTGCATTTATACATCATTTTCCTTATAATTTCCATGATTTTACATGTGTAATTATGCTTAATTGATAAAGTTTGACTTGGTTTGGGAATTTCGGTTATTTTAGATAGGTTTTATAAATTTTAAGTCAATTCATAGATTTTTGAAGACTTTTTAGAAAATCTATCCAACTACGGGTGTTAGCCTTGGCCCAAGACTAAGGGTCGCAGCCAACTGTCAGATGCAGCTTGATTTTTATTAGATAGCTGTTATATTTAGCTGTACTTTTTAGATAGAATTCTGTGGGGATTAGTCTCCCGTTGATTAGAATAATTTTAGAGAATATTTGAATTTCTATTTTCTATCTTTCCTAATCTTTTAGAGAGATTTTAGGAATCAAATTCTCTTCTTTAGGGATTCTTTCTATCCCTTTTAATGAACTGAAAAGGAAAAACATGAACAATACTTCTGGAATAAAGACTTTGAATATTTTTCGACTGTGTTTGTCAAAAATATGTGTGGCTGATTTCTTCATTCTAGCCAATGATTATTAAAGTTTATGTTTAATAAGGATTATGAGATCTAATCAATCTCTTCTCTTCTTTTTATTATTTCAGTTTTTGTGTATTTTCTGTTATATATTTTTATTACTATTTTATTAATTATACAATCTGGCCAACTGTATGATTAATTTAATAAGTAATGCTATTCAGATTTTTTAGAAGATAATTGCTTAATAAATCTAATTTTAGTAGCAACCAACCGACAAACTGTGTTGTGAAATTATGCAATCTAATTGTAATAAACTATAGTGTCAAGTTTATTGGTTAGAATCGAGTTCCTTTAATTCTTAATGCTTTTAACAAGTTAAATCCTAAGACAGTGTTTTAGGACTGTCTCGATTAATTAGGGATTAATTATTGAGATTTCATAATTAATCTATTCTTAAGGAGGAACTAGTTGTTAGATGGTATTCAACAACTATAACTGATTAGTTGAAATAATAATTTGAGTATCTTTTGTATTCATGATCAATCCTAAGAACTAAACTAAAATTAATCCTTGTGCTAGTTTTCTATCTACTAATTTTTACATTTAATTTTTTTTCTTTTATTTAATTCAGATTATCACTTTAATTTTCAATCGCATAAAACCCCTATTTAATTATTTTGATTAATTGTCTTGGTTGTTCTAAAAGATTTAAATTAATCTGGTCCCTATGGATTGACTTTGCTCACCCTATTTATAATTTATTTATGTCTAGAGAGTAGGAAATTATTTTTGGTGGATTCGACACCCGTCACTTGTAACTGATACCAAATGGAGCTATTATTCTTAGGCAATAAAAATGATGTATGAGATTTGGAGTCTCCAATGCCATATTTTGCAACCAAGTGTTCTATGAGTTCTATCACAAGGAACCTCATTGACAACAATTTAGACATTCACAACTAGTTATGCATGATTTTTTTACTTTTCTTGCAATTGTTTTACTGCTAGCTAGAAAAATCTCACTGTGTTCAAACAAGAGATAAGAAGGGCGTATGAGAATCCTTTTAATGCTTTCTAAATGAAACTTTAATTTCAAAGATACCATGCTTTTAGCCAGTGAAAACCATTTATGATCAAGCCCAACAAATAGACATACTTGTCATATTGGTTATTGAAATCTCTTCCTTTGAAATATTCTTCAATTATTGTTGCAAATCAAGGCTTATAGTAAATCATAATTATGAGTAGTATATGAATTCCTTAACATAGACAAATGTAGTAAATGATACGAGTATAAGGATGAAATATTGAAAAAAAAAGAGTTATCACTTTCAAGATAAGGATGAAAAACTTTATATAGGAAATTGTGAAAAGTATTATAGAATCCCAATATGAGGCTATTATTGGAATAGCATAACTTCTCTTCTTTTTTTTTGTGTAATCCTCTCATTGTTTTGAATCTTTTCATCTTATTTAGATTTTTTAAAAAAAATTCATAAAATATTACATTCTTTTTTTTAGACAAATAAAATCTTATGAATTTTAAACATGTTTCATTATCTCACTTTCATCATATCATCATTTGCACTTTGGTATTGGTTACTGATATAAAAGGTAAACTTACCATTTTCATTGAACAGATAAAGAAGTTTTGCATGAAATGCTATATTTTTTATAAACGTTTGTATTTTATCCTTTTAGAATTACCAAAATAAGCTAGGAAAACACTTAATCAACACTGAAATTAATAGGAAAGTAGTTAGCCATGATTTACTTTCATACTAAAAGGTTGTCAGTATGGATAAATTTTTGCCAAAATTCAAGAGTACAAATTTTTGGGAATCCTCAAACAAGATAGGATTTCCTTGAAATCCGAGTTTTATGACATTTATGATCAAAGAAGAAACCTACCGAATTAAGAAAAATTAGAAGTCCTTAAAACCAACTTAATAAAGGAAACATATTAAGGTTTCACCAAGAATTGTGGAGCCTATATCAAGCTAGAGATTTTGCCAAAGTTTTGGGATAATATAAACCTTTAATGGTAAAGTAGTCAGTTGTGAATTACTCTCACATTTAAAATGATTGACTAAAAGAGCTAAAATAAATCCTTTAAACGAGAAAGTAGTCAGGTAAGATTTACTTCTGTTTAAAGCCTGTAAGAATCAAATACATTATCAAGATTTAATAAATACAAGTCTCTAACAAGGAAAATAATTATCCATAACTTATTTTAATAACGAAAAGTTTGTCAAAATTGATAAACCATTGTGACAATTCCTTTTAAAAAATCAAGATTACAAAATTAGAATTCTAGAATAATATAAAATCATATGTTCCACTTAGAGAATTCAAATCTCTTAAGAATGATTTCTATAAGATATGATCAAATAGAACTATCAAATAAAAAAACTCATGACCTTTAAAACATGTTAAGATTTCACCAAGAACCATAGAACCTATATTAATCTAGAATCTTATCAAAAATTTCAAAAAATACAAGAAAAGTACTCAATTATGATATACTTCTATTGCGAGATTACAAACATTGTTAAGAACCCAAGAAATATGAATCTATTATCAACAAATAGCCAGACATGATTTATTTCCATCAACCTCATCAAGAATTTAACGGGTACAAATATTCTCAAGTGAGATTAAGGCCATCATCAAGAATTCAAAACTTATGAAGTAGTGGTCAATTAGGATTCACTTTTATTTTTAAGATTTCTAACATCAGTGAGAACAAAAAAGTATATTATATAGAAGTAGTCAATTTTAATTTACTTTTATTGCAAGATTAATAACATCAAGATTGATGATATCATTGCAAATTCAATAGAACAAGGTAGTCAGCTATGACTCCTACTTATCAAGAAATGTCATTAGCTTTGACATGCCTTATAATCAAGGATATCAAAACATCTTCTAGAAATAAGACTTTCAAAAATTAAGTTCTCAATTTAAAATTGTTTATTTTCCTAATCATTTAAAAAGGGATAGTATATATATCCTTATTCCAAAAGTTTAGAAGTAAATAATGTGAATTAATAAAAAAAATTTAGGGGCAAAATTAGAATACTAAAAGCCTAACCATTTTCAACAAAATAGGAAAAGATCTATAACCTGTATCAAAATTAAATTCATTAGATTGAAAACATCAAACAAATTAAATTTTGCTAAAAATTTTAAGAATCACGAGTTTCATAAAACTTCATGAAAAATTGTTAAGTCTTAACATTTATCACAATCTTTTCATCTAAATTTCAAAATTAATCTTATATTTCAAAAGAAAATTCAAAGGGACTTTCCAAATCTCTTTAAAAAAAATAGTTAAGAATTCACAAAAATTGCCAAGGTTATAGCTCGGTCTTAGTCATTGGTATACCATGGTTATAGCCCGATCATAGTCACTGGTACACTATAGTTATAGCTCGATCATAGTCACTAGTACACCAAGGTTATAATCCAATCATAGTAACTGGTACACCAAGGTTATAGCCCGGTCATAGTCATCGTTACACCATAGTTATAGCTAGATCATAGTCACATATACACCAAGTTTATAGCCCGATCTCACTAATACACTAAGGTTATAGCCCGATCACAGTCATCAGTACACCAAGGTTACAGCTTGATCACAGTCACTGGTATTTCAAACATTAAATTCAAAATCACTCGTAAAAATATTCTAGTTTTCAAAGTGCATTGATTCTTGAATTGTAATCACTTGTAGAAAGTTCACTATCTTGGAAAGTGCAAATTACTGAAATCACAACCACACGTAGGAAGGTTTTGATTTCAAAAGATGTCAAAATCTCAAATTATGGTTACTTATAGGAAGATCATGATTTTGGGAGATGTCAAAAATATTAAAATCTTTACCACTCATTAGAAGGTTACAATTTTGAAAACATTAAAATCAAAATCACTCGTAGTAAGATTCTAGTTTTAAAAGTGTGTTGATTCCTTAAATTGTGATCACTTGTAAGAAGTTTACTATCTTTAAAAATGCAAATTACTAAAATCATAACCACTCGCAGGAAGGTTCTGATTTTAAAAGATGTCAAAATCTCAAATTACGGTCACTTGTAAGAATATCATGATTTTTGGAGACGTCAAAAATCTTAAAATCATTACCACTCGTAGGAAGGTTACGATTTTGAAAACATTAAAATCAGAATCACTTATTGGAAGATTTTAATTTTAAAAGTGCATTAACTTCTTAAGTTGTGATCACTCGTAGGAAGTTTACTATGCAGGAAAACATGAAACTCTAAATCTAAGTCACTTGCTAGAAAGTTTGGATTTAGAACTGTAAATAAAAAAATAAAAAAATTAAAAATTTATAAGAATCGAACTCAAATAGTCATATATAGTTTTTACACACTTCTAATTGCATTAAAGGTGAGCAAAAAGGGGGTAATCGTACATACCTATTTACGTTCAGGTATATAATATCATAAATCAATAAATAGGAAATCAATATATTGCGATAAAATAAAAAATATTCAAAATATATTAACATAAATGAAAATCATTAAAAGTATTATGAACAAAATTAGCATCATGAATAAGTTAACATAAATTTAGCTTAAATTAGCAATATATAGTTATTAGACACCCTAAATTATTAGTATCAATACTTTATAAATTTAAATCAATTAAAATTAAAAAAAATTAATTTTAAAACTTTAACTTGCTATCAATTTTATTAAAAAGAAATATTATTATTATTATAAATTAATAAATATTACTTTAATCTTAGATTTTATTATCATTATTGACAATTAACAAATTACATTTAATTATGATATTATAAACTTAGTGTTAGTAAGAATATGGTTATTTGTGTGTAAAGTCTAAAATTTATTATTATAAATGTTAAATTTAAATTCTTACTTAACATCTAATTAAAATAATACAATTATCCAAAATTAAATAAAGATAAATAAAACATTAATGGCTAAAATAATACAAACTCTAATTATAATATATATCTCTAAATTGAAAATACAAAAATAGAAATATGATATAAATATATAAAATTATAAATAGGTAGAGTACTAAAATATTAAAATAAAGGAAATTATAAAAATATAAATACAAAATACAAAAATAAAAATATGATTACAAATAAATAGAATATAAAAATAGAAATAAAAATATAATACACAAATAAAATAAAGAAGAAGAAGAATTGTTAGGCCTAAGCTGCCCCGGCCCAACAGTCCAACCTAGAACCGGAAAGCCTACTCTAATAGGCCAACAGCCCAACCATCTAGCCTTGCTCACCTGCGAGAAAAAGTCTTCAATAGATAAAATACAACAAATAACAGCTATTGTAAACAGTGCTATAATAGTAAAAATACTATTCAAAATATTTACCACATTGCCACTGTAGAAATCTATAAATAGAGGCAATTTCCAGCTGAAAAAGGGGGAGGAGAAGAAGAGAACCCAAAAAAAAAAATAGAAAAGTGGGGAACCAAAAAGAAAGGAAAAAATAGAGTGCAGAATGCAGTAAAAATAAAAAGGAAAGATAGAGTGAGGCAATAAAACAATAGAGGGAGTGTGCAGTAGAGAAGAAGAGAAAAAACGAAAAAATAGAATGCAGAGAGTAAAAAAAAGGACTAGAAAACAGAGAAAAATGGTAAACAAGAATAAAAGAAAATTAGATATGAGAATAGCAATATAAAAACAAAATCAGAAGTCAACAACCTTAATTTAATAGGATACTTAGCAGAAACAAGAGTAAAAATAAAAATTCAAGACCACGAATTTCCTCGAACACAATATACAATGCAGAGCTAAAAATCAAGTAATAGATCTATTAAAAAATAGGTAATTTTCCTAAGATGTTTTTCTCCCTAGATTTTTTACGTTAGTAATGATCTTTCAAGATTTAGAGGAGGTCAACTATGATCTAATAACATCTCCCACATCTCATTTTAATATCAGGAACCATTCATTCCCTACATTCACTAATGGGGTCAAATATGATTCTGGTAGTCTGGGTAGGGCCAAAATGATCAAAAGTGGTTCCCTATGTCTGATGTGTATATTATAGATTTATCTAATAAATGCCCTCAGATCCAAAATATACATCATTGCCTATTATTGAAGTACCCCTCCTGTAATCCATTGAATATTAAAAAAGGAGTGACAGCAAATGCCTCCAAAAACCTCCAAAAAATGGGTTAAGCTACACTAAAATAGTAGAATATCACTACGTCTTAATCATTATAGAGCATTTACTAATATGGGAATTAAGAATAACAATAACCCAGTCGTAGTCTCTATTCTTAAGCCAAAATCTATTCTCAACCTTTTAGTATCAAGTTAGTCATTTATGGTCTTATCAAATCTATTAAAACCAAAATAATGAGATTCTAAATAACTTGTAATCCATTATTAACAAATCATGGATTTGAATAGTAAAAAACTCCTAAGATATAAATACTAATTGGAAAATTAATAAAACTTTAAAGGCAGTACATGCTAAGGATCAAATAAATGCGATTAGGTTTCAACAGTTAATTACCAAACATGCAATAAAATCCTAGAAATCTATCAACATGCAAGTCCCAAGAATGAATACATAAATAAATAAGAACCATTCAAAGAAACACAAAACAAATCAATTGAAGATAAGAAGACTTAGCTTAAGAACAACTAAGAGTAGAGCCTTTTTTCAGAAAACCAATATAAAAACCTGAAATTTGCAAATGGTAGAGTAACTTATGAAAGTTATTGAGATTTTAGACAAAAGAATAAATCAGAAAAAGGCAAGCCATAGTAAGACATCATAAATTTTTAATTGCATCTACTAATTTGATGATGGAAGATCAGTTGTAATTTCTGCTTTTATCAAATCAAAACCCATTCTTTAAACTAAAGTTTATAGTTTTATTCTCATCAAAAAATGGTATAATGATAAAACATTGTTTAATTAGAATAAAAATAAAAGAAAGATAATTTCACACATAAATGAATTTCCTCAAGAACATATTAGAAAGGATAGTTCAATAACCTATAGAATTCTAACAATGAATCGCAAAGATTTAGTAAATGATCAAATTAGCATAAATAGTGGATTTAGAGAAAAGCTAGTTTGAGGAATAACATAAAGTAAAAATTTCAATGCAATAATAAATCAAAATAAGGCTAATTAAGTAATAAAAGAAATTATGGAAGTTATAATTGGATAGGCATGGAAGGGTATAACATCTACTAGCAAAAAGTCGAAATCGTGGATAAAATTCTCATAGGCTAGAAATAATGTCAAAATAATAAATTTCTAAGCAAATAATAGGTTCATTCTCTAGTAAAGCATGGTAAATTGCAAAAATTCTAAATGGTAAACTATTCAAACAAGGAAACTAATCTTAACAGTTATCATAAAAAGGTAGCCACTAGAATAAGATAACTCAAAAGATCAAGAAATTAGAGGTCAATAAAATATATAATCAATGGGTTAAGACTACAAAGATTATATTCAAAACATATAATGACTTAAAATTATAAGGCTATGAAAGCCAAAATCAGTAAAGTTTGTATCAAACTCAAAACATAGAGTCAAAATTAACATTAGTGATTTAGGCATTCATTTGAGAGATACAATCAATTATAAAGAAATAATTAAACAAATCAAGCAAAAAGTATAAGCAAACACATGTAGCTGGCTCTAATGCTCATCCGCCCACACACAACCAGTAAATCAATTCAAATAGACTAAAAACTAAAAATAAAAATGAACAGAAATAAAGGGTAAAGAGAACTTAGCTTTGTTATAACCAAGAGGTAGAAGAAGACAAAGATTACCTCAAGTTCATCCAAAAATCAATAATCTCACCGCATTAACCTGTATACAACAAAAAGTAAAAAACTTAATTTAGAATGAGAGATATAAATCTAATAAAGCAATGGCCACTATCAGCCATGAATAAAAAAAATATCTAATCAAATAAAGTTTCATATGCAGGCATTATGAATAAATTTCACCCATAATTAACCTCTTATTTCTATAAAAGGTAGACTTTAAAACAAAACAGTATTTAAATTGTCCAATTTATAGTCTATAAATCAAAGAAAGCTATTAAAGTAAAACAGAGAAAGGAAATAATTGCCTCTTTTCTCATTACTGAATTGAAAACTGTTTACAGTATATATACACAGTTAACTGCCTTTGAGGGCAGAAAAGGAATAAATAACAGAAATACAAATAGACTAACAAATTCAATAACAGACTTGAAAAATGAAAAACTCGTGTGAAATAATTCTAATAAGCTAAACTGCTGTTGAATGTAGTTGCTTCTAGTTGCTTCTGTTGCTTCTGTTTTGCAACTGCTTCATCTGTCAAGTTTATGGCATCCGTATTAGCCCCCCTCAAGCTTGAAGAGTATAGATCAAGAACTCCAAGCTTGGACAAGAGTTTTGAAAAAAGAGGAAAATGATGAGGTTTGGTAAAGAAATCAGCCAATTGATGAGTAGAAGAAACAGGAAGCAAATGAATAAGATGCTCTTTTATTTTATTCCGAATAATATGACAATCTATTTCAATATGCTTCGTTCGTTCATGAAAAATAGGATTCTGGGCAATGTGAACAGCTGATTGATTGTCACAGAACAAAGTGGCTGGTTGAGAAGGAGGAACATGTAAATCATGAAGAAGATAGAACAACCACTGAATTTCACAAGTGGTGGATGCAAGTGCTCGATACTCTGCTTCTACACTGGATTTGGAAACAGTGCTTTGTTTCTTGGATTTCCAGGAAACAAGTGATTGACCAAGAAACACACAATAACCAGTAATAAACTTTCTGGTTTTAGGACATGTAGCCCAGTCAGAGTCAGAATAAGCCTGCAGATGAAGAGTATTGTTAGAAGGAAAGAAAAGACCTCTACCAGGACTAGATTTCAGAAAATGTAATACTCTATGAGCAGCTGATAAATCTTGCTGAGTTGGAGC